>BRZM01000412.1:23089-54773 GCA_033238685.1 Lates japonicus | reverse complement strand
AGTTCTCACGAGTGGAGAAACAAATACATATGTGTGGAAGGTAAACATTTCAGTGGACGTAACATTCTGCTGCCACTTAACAATAACTGGAGTGTCAGTATAAGAAACGTCCCCAAAATTTCTCCATACTCAGTGAGCGACTGTGATTTCTTGTCTTTCAGAGCCGTTTGAAAGAAATAACGTCGCCAGGGCAGTCCATGAGAAGATCAAGTTCGATGCCATTAAAGCTCAGTTTGCAGAGGTACACGCTTCTCCTGATAACTGTGCTCTCTTCATATTTTCTTTCTTCCCACGAGTCGCTGTGGGCCAGCTATGAGTTATTCATAATCCTCCTGCTTCTCATCTCTCTGTGTCTGCGCAGTCGTGTCAGATACTGCGTGAGAGGAAGGACCTGAACTCGATCCTCCCAGTCAGAGCCATCATTAATAAGGAGTCATCCAGGAGATAAGGGATTCCTCTAATTAAGACGAGCTGACTGGAGTCTTCTACCTCAAGACAGGCCTGTGCCCAGAAACAATGAAATACCTTTGGGATGTGCTGAGAGAGGAGCTGAGCTGCCTCCGCACCTCATAGCCAGAAAGACTCTGGGACTGTGAAAGCTCCGGCTGCCCCCGTGTAGGTCACATACTGTGTATCCCGTGGCAGTACCTATTGACCGTACTGCACTGTCAAATGCTTTGCCGCCTTTGCCAAATTTATGTAACATAATGTGATTAAGGGAGAGTGGAAGAAGACATACAATATTTGTGGAGTGACACCAGAGGGCTCTGAAATCAAATCCTGTCACTAATACTGGTGACAGAGAGATGCTGCACTGACGCAGGATAATAATGGTCTGCACCATTAGAGATGATTATTGCTGCTACACCACCCTCTTTCCCAATGCACATAGCACTCCTGGGAGGAAGTTTGGTTTATTAACAAAGTATGAGAGGACACAGTAACACATACAACCCGCCCATATCTGAAGCAACATCGTTTTGCTTTTGAAGACTAGTCTCTGCCACGTTTCTCTCAGTTCATCCACATCCACATTGTCAGAGCCATACTGCACAGAGTCATGAGGAAGATGCCAATCTGCTCCTGTCACATACATGTACAGTGTATACAGTATATTGTCTGTCTGGACCAACTTGTAACATCAAAGCCTTTTTTCTATTTTTCTAGGTCAGTAGTGAAGCTATTGTGGGCTTTAACACTATAGACACTTTTTCTATTGCTGCATTTAAGTCCCTCTCTTTTTTCATCACCATCTCCAAGTTTCTGAGCTCATCTGAAAACAGAGATTTTTATTGAGTGAGTAAGTGTCGAAGTGTTGTAATTTAAATGGCCCTCATAAGGTTTTGTATTATCTTTCCTTGACTGGTAACAAACATACTGTCTCATTTTAGTTCGGCTACCTACTTGATTTATCTGGACAAAACCTGATGTGTCATTCACTCATTTTTGGTTCATTTAGTACATAAGTTATATGCAGAATTCACACTTTTGAGTGTGACTCTGTTGTTTATTTTGTCTTTGGTTGATATTTTTCCTCATGTCTTTTTGTACATTTTGTACATTACTGACTTTTAAATGTTTATTTAAAAAAATTAAATCTCTGAAGATGTATGATTGTTTCATTATATTTTTGAGCCTCGTGAGAAGCCCTCGCAGTTCTTGTCAAAGCTAATAAGAAGTGCCAAAATCATATTAAAATTGTACACTGGCTTCTGTTTTTTGCAGGTGTCATCCATGTTCAAATGTAACACTTCCTAACCCATTACACTACATTATATTTGCTTACTTAGCGGTTAAAACTTAAGCTCCGAGATTTTATCCACAGGAACTCTGCATACAAACAGACTGTGAGCATAAATACTATCATTTCGTGTCATTTCGGTTCCTCAACTTAATGCTGTTTTTTCCTCCGTCACCAGGAGCTCTGGCGTCATTCAGTATGCAACAGTTGCTTGTGATTCACAGGCCTTGGGAAAGATTATACAACGAATGCACCTTTTGTTCAAGTGTTCTCTGCAGCCTCCTCTGGCAGCCAGTGTGCTCACTGGGTTTTGTCTGTGGTTTGACGCCTTATTACACCTAGTTTTATGACCTCTGCATAGTGCCAGCACTCCTAGGGGGTAGATACCTTACAAGATGTGTGTGTGTGTGTGTGTGTGTGGACCTGTTTAGTGTTGCCACCAGCAGCGGGCGGAGGACCAGGGGGGTACTGTTTCAGCACATGGCCTATATTTAACCCAGCAAAGGGGATTTTGATCTTAAAGTCACATTGCCTCAGTCAGCTGTTAGACACTGGCATGCACCAGGAGCAACTTAATTTTCTCAGATCTGTAACAATCTTTTATAATATGTTGAAAATCTAACTTTCTCTTAAAGTTATGTTTGTGTGCTTAACTCAACAGCAAGTGAAACCTACCCCTTTTTCCCACTGCTTTACCCCTCTCTATCTCCACTCCCCTCTTCTTCATTCCCCACTCTATTTCTATTTCTGTCCCCCGCTGAGTCAGATGGACAGCTCCCAACTTAGAATGACACAAACAGGCAGACCAGCCCTTCGAATTCAGAACGTCCGAAAACATCAAGAGGACTCTAAAATACAAAAGAAAAACAACATCGGGCGCTGGAGGATATCACTGAGATGGAGGAATGCGAGAGCCTGGACTCTGAGATGACGGAGCTGCAGGAGTTTCAGTGCGAAACTTCGGAGGCCATCAGCCAGGACGATGAGGACGAGGTGGAGGAGCTGCGAAACAGGTGCTTTACTCATTCGTCTGGAACTTATACGCTGAATAGCCTCAGCTGGTGGATCACTTTGTCTTTGTTTAAAGAGTGGTGTCTTTTCTGCTGGGAGATCTCACCATGAGATTTACTGAATAGAGTCTATGAGAAACCACTTGTCTCTGGGCTTCTTAGCTCAGATACATTTTGCTTTAGCGAAAGAAAAGAGAAGCTGTGTTTTTATCTCTGTTTGGAGAGGTCTGTTCATGTCATCCAACACATTTTATGATCATCTGTTCATCAGCTCATACAAGGAATTGTCAGTGTGGCACTACAGGGCCGGCTCTATTCTAATATATGATATTATTCACCATCCCATATTTTACATGTCATTTATCATGTTTCATACAGGGGTGCTCTAGCTATCCTTGCCATGTCATAAATAGTAGAAGACACTGATATGTTGGATGTATCTGAGAGAACCAGGCATCTCCTCTCTAATATTACAGGGCTGACGCTTTGGGACGTCACCTTGCTGTAACCCTGTGGAGACTAAGCTGTGCTCATAGCAGGAGGGAGAGCTCAGAGCGTATTTGATCTTTTTTTTTTCAGCTCATCACCCGCATTGGCAGCCTGGCACCAGGCACCTGCGTCTAATGCTGGAGATCTACACCTCTCAAGTAATCATCTTGAGAAAAGATCAGCGGGCGTTATCGTGCTTTCAGCTTAGATTTTCTAATTTGCCTCAGTGCTGCAGAATTTTAATTTTGGCACATGTTGCTCAGATATGTTTTGATTTGATTCATTGGTTTGTTCTCTGCTTGCATTTCCATGAGCTGTGCCAAAAGGATCTCCTCTTGCAGTCAGAGTGTTTAGTCATGCCCTTCCTCTTCTAGCGAGCGGCACAAACAGCCTGCTCTCCTTCCTCTAACTCTGTGCCATTCCTTCCTCCTTCAGTCTGCGAGAGGTTGTCCAGGACCAGTCGGTGAAGCCCAAACTCCAGTGCCTGATGGTGGATCCATCGTTCTCCATGGTAACAGTTCAGAGCGAGGACAGTGGTATTGTTTGGGAGACGGCCTCTAGCCGCTGCTCTACTCCCTGGGCCTCCGAGACGAGCTCTATCTCTGAAGCCTACAGCATGGAGGGCTCCGGGGCCGCGGGGAAGATCACCATCGTCTTTGACGAGGAGAAAGTGGTCCGGAGGAGGACGAGGTCTGGGGGAAGGAGCAGCAGGTTGGGGGACAGGCTGAGCAGACCCGGCAGCTCGAGATCGGCTTCGGCTCTGGGGGTGGAGAGGCCGGAGATGGCGGAGGTTTCTCTCCCCAACTTAAAGCAGGAGAAAACCGAAGCAGAGCCGGACCTGGAGGAGATCAAAAACAAGGATCAGCAGCTGTTTAGTTTGATTTCAGAGGGTTATGAGATTCTCAACATCAGAGTCCCCTCCAAACTTCCCACTGTGGACGAGGAGGAGAGCACAGAGCTGCAGGACAATTTGTCTTATCTGGACCAGACTCCCAAGATCAGGTCCCGAAACCACCATGACTGGAAACAGAATCATGTCCTGCCAGAGGAGGGGGAAATACTGGAGGTATCTGATTGATTATTGTGATGGGATCTTTAATTTCTAACATGATTTCATTTATTCTGTCTTGCTATCCACATAAATAAATACATTCATTTGTCCAATAAAATGACTGTTTATTTGTATATTTAAACATTACAATGTCTCTCCACAGCCCTCAGAGCAAGATTCCTCTCAGCCATCAGCAGATACAGAACACGGACACACACCCACTCAGAAAGAGAGCACCAGTGACATCGACTACTTTGAGAAGTTTACCCTCTTGGATGAGGTGGTCCCTGGAGAACAAGCTCCAGAGCTGCAGGAGGAGGCAGAACAGCCTGCAGTGAAACCCAAAGCAGAGGAGCAAAAACCTGCTAAAGAGACAGCATCAGACAGCCCCTCTGCATCAGAAGACTCCTTCGTCTTTGTTACAGATGTGGAGATAGTCGGGGAACACCTGGATGAGGTCTTCTATGGAGAGGGAGCTCCTGCTGACGCGCTGCAGAGGAGAGACGATGAGGATGAGGCGGAAGCCAGGATGAGGTCGAGACGAGAGAGCCAGAGATCGACGAAGGAGAGCGGTTCAGTGCTGTTCGGGAGCGAGGAGACCACGCTCACGCCCATCTATATCTCCCCCGGACCTCCGAAGATCATAGACCCCATCCTCCTGGAGGAGCCCACTGCCATGTCCTTCATGTACTCTGACCTTTACGAGGATGCCGTTGGCGAGAGGAGGAGGAGCGATGAGGACTGCTCGGAGGCAGAGAGCGTGGCATCTGAAAAGTCTTATAAGAGACGTTTGTCAGATTCAGAGGAGGCGGACGGGTACCTGGAGAAGTTTATTTTGAAGGATGAAACACCCACAGTGGAGGTTCAGCCAGAGTCACTGGAGGATAAGAGGAAGGGGAGGATGATGTGGTCACAGAGTAAATTTGAAGTGACAGGATGTCTAACAAGGGTGGTCAGAGAAGAAGACCACGACAAGACAAAGACAGAGGCACCAAAGACACAGGAGGTCAGTGCTGGAGACAGGAGTGAAGATCTACAATCAGCAACATTTGAAGAGAAAAGAGAAATAGTTACAGAAACAAGAAAGGAGACGGAGCAAGTACAACTCTCCATGGTGACTGTAGAGCGTGTACTCAGGGAAGCCTCAGAAGAACCAGTTCAGGAGTCTAAAGTGACAGAGGATCAGGAAGTGAAACATGAGGTGAAAGGAGACCAGACTGAGCCTCCTGAGAGCAGCACTGATGAGCCTCTTCCTGAAATTCAGGAGGTGGACAGAGAAGCAGAGAAGACAGAGAGAGAGAGTGAGGAGCATCTGAAAAAAGACCATAAAAGAAGCATTATTGAAACCGAGCAGCCACGTCAGACCCAAAAAGCAGGTGAAGTGCCTGTAAAAACTACAGAGGATACAGCAGTAAAAGGACCTGTAAGCAGTGAGTTGCCACAGAGGGACATTAAATCAGAAAGAGAAACCACTGAGAAGAGTTTGTCTGAAGAGACACCTACTCCTTCCCCTGTGGCTAAAATGGTGGCTGCTCGAGAGAAAGTCGCAACTGAGGCCAAAGCAGAGGGCTTGGTTGAAGTTAAAGAACCTGAGACAGTACAACAGGAAATACTCACCTCGACAGAACCCTCAGGTGAAATAGAGACATCAGCTGAGATATCACCGCGTGAGGAAAAAGAAGCAGCAGAGGACGTTCCTGAGAACGTCGCACCTGTCGAGGTTGTCACCGACTGTGACTGCGCAGTGCAGGCAGTAGTGGAGGTGACTGAAAAAGCAGTGAATGAAAATGAAATTCAAACCCAAGTTCAGATCGATCTTCAGGAGGTGACAAGCTCTGAGACAACAGATGTTCAAACAGCAGCTCTCGAGGGAGGAAAAGAACATGAATCTCTCGCAGGGGGTACTGCAGCTGAGAGCCAGTTACCTGAATTCATCACCGAAGCTGATCAGGAGTCAGGGGTTAAAACTGAGATTTCAAATGAGGTAACCGAACCCATGATGCCAGAAGACATCAAGACAGATTCAGATAAGAAACATCATGAAATCCTTGAATCCCTGCAGTATCAACAAGAGGCGACAGTAAGCGATAGCGAATTAGATAAGACGAAGCTGATAAGTGAAGTCAAAGCAACACCCACAGAGGACACTGGCTCTGTTGTTCAGGAGATGGTGAGTGTAGGCGACGAGTTAATCCTCCTGGTTCCCAAAGGACAAGCTGTAGAGATGGACATTAATATTGGTCAGTGGTCGGACAAGACCACAGGTGACGCAGAAGCTCCCCCTGAACCTGAGAGCACGTGTGAACATCTCGCAGCACCTGAAGATATACCGGCGCCAACGGAAGAAACGACAGAGCCTCAACTCGAGACAGGGCCTCAGCTGGAGGCAGAACCAGAAGTTTCTGTGAAGGAAGATCTACCCAGGGAGTACTCACCACCTCCACCTGTGGTGAAGGCTGAAACAGAGGAGAGGAAGATGGAGGAGGACTTAGAAGAAGATGAGGGTGTCTTTTCCTGTCTGAGGAGCTTTACTCCTCAAGAGGATTTATCTGGGCTGCACAAAGAGGATGTACTATCAGAAGAAGAAGCAGATGTAGAGCAAAAGGCGGAGATGCACAAGGTGGAAGATGCCCCAGAAGAAATCCTTATTAAATGGGATGTAGGTCCAGATATTGATCTGCACAGAGAGGATTTAGAGCAAAAGATGGAGCAAGATGAGGTGGTTGCAGAGGCTCCAGAAGTGCCTGCCGAGGAGCTCGAATATGAGGTCATATCTAAACAGGATGCGGAAGAGATGCTAGAACCTAAAATACAGAGAGATGCAGAGGAACCAAGGCCTGAGTCTGGACAGGACAGAGAGGAGGGGATGGAGGTGGGGACGGAGACAGAGGTGAAAGCGTTTGATCTGTCCCGGGAAGAAGAACTTATCGAGGCTGACTATGAAATCATTGATGCAGAGGAGGAGAATCAGGCCCGGCTGGCTGCTGAGCTGCAGGGGATGGACTGGTTCTGTCTTACCTGTGGATGTCTGCTGTCAGAGGACGACTGTGCATCTGGAGAGCATCACAGCCACGAGGTGACTGCTGTGGACAAAGCCTATGAGGAAATCAAGGTACTGTACTAAATGCATGTACTGTATATGTTGTGCATATAGAGGAGCACTTGTTTCAAATTGCACTGTGTTTTTTTAAAGGGGCACTCCGCCAATTTTACATGAGGATCAGTTTACTTGTTGTGAGGATGTTATGAGGGATATCTCACATTAGACTTGAGTTTTTCATCTTTAAAAGGAAACATCATGAGGTGTGGAGTTTGAAAAATGTGGGCATACATGTCTAACAGGAGATTATACTCAGTTGCATTGTGGGAAATGTAGGATACAGTGGTTTTGAAGCTTTAGCACTACTAAGGACTTGGCATGTGCTGTTATTCTTTTTTTAACCTGCTTATTGTAAGTCCCCCAATTGTATGAAAGCAAGCATACAAGCATGAGATGGATACAACAAAACATACACTTAAAGGATAAACAGGGAAACCCATTAAAAAGTTGTAAGTACTTACTGTGGACATTAGTTCACTGATAATTTACCAGCTCTATCATCATCTATTTATTATTATTAGGCATTAACAAGTAGAAAATGAATGTTTTTTAACAGTACTTATTGCTTATTATTGTATTAACTGCAATGAATTAATCTGCCTTTATTGCTATGTGACATTAACAACTGATATGTACACCGATATTACACAAATGTATAACTCAGTAAACATATACAGATTATTAATTAGCTATCAAATAATGGACATTAATTGAAAAATGTAAAAAATACATTTAAAGGAATAGTTCCAATTTAATTTCCTTTCTGTGAGCACATAAGTTATTTCTTTAAAAAAAAAGAAAAGAAAAAAAAAAGGCAAGAATAGCTAGTTCACAGCATCTCCCAGATGTTTGATGGTTTTAGCGGGCTGCTGCTGAAACGACACAGCAGCACTTTTGATGACTGATACCATGCTGTAACCAAATAGCAGCTCATCATCATACACTTTACCAGCATTATTACAACACACGGTTATAATCATCACACACTTTACTGGCATTAGTTTGGGTCATCATATAATAAACTGGTCCTAAATTAGTCGGCTATAATTTTTCCATCCATGCTGGCGTGCTCTCAGGCTGCTGGCGCATTGAATTGTTGTGATGTAATGCTCCACTTTGATCGGTGGAAAGGTCCAGTATGTCATCATCAAGTGGAGGATGAGATGTGATCTGTTCACACACACTGTTTTCCCCTGCTGTCCCTCTGGGTCAGCACAGGGTCAGCCATCTCCATTTCTTAAATCTTTATTAACATTTTAGCACTTTCTAACAATCTTAAGAAAAATCCTGTCATTTTCTTTTGCCTGCAGTTTGTCCAAAAGCCAGTTTTTAACCTGGAAGTTAATGGTCAAACTTGCCTCAATAAAACGATTAGAAAAAGCTCCTCACTCTGCGATTCAGTTTCCAGTTTGTTTTCTGTAAATATGTGAGGATACATCAGACATGAGTGAAGTTTGATGAACAATCACAGTAAAGTCTCTGGCATCTAAATCAGAGGAAGGCTGGAACAAACTGAGAATGATCAAATGTCCTTTCCAGATGATATCTGAACCAGGTCTACTGCATGTGTGATGCTGTATTTATGTGAAACATTGACAGCTGGACTGTAAATAAGACTAAGATCAAAGCTATAATGCAAGTCTGACTTCAGCACAGAGAAGTGCAGTCTATTCAGATGCTCCTCAGAGCGGAAAATCGATCCTGACAAGTTTACCAAAACAACTGAGCGAACCCTGTATCCAGTCCAGTTCTCTGAGCTAGAATGTATAATGCACTTCAGCACCTCTTCATACATGGATGTGTGCAAGTGCGCGTGCACACACACACACACACACACACAGTCTCCCTCACACTCTCACACACGCTTTCCCGCTCTGAGTGAAGCAGCAGTCAGCCTCAGAGGGAGCAGGGAGAAATCAGTGACCACAGCTCGACCTAGTTAAATATGAGCTGTCAGTGTTGGGGTGGTGAAAGGGGACTACCACCGTTCTTTCTCCTATAACACCCCCCCCCCCCCCCAGTGATTCCCCTTAAAGCTGCTATAGGTGACATTTTTACCCTAAACATTAACCTGTTGTAACAACAACAGAAAGGAGCATCCATCCCCTGTTAACTGGGACCCCACAGATCAATCAGATCGCCTTCATAAAATTCATGTCGCGACAGCCAGGCTGCTATTGTTATCACCTTGTGAGTCTGTGTGTGTATGTTTGTGTCATCATCGCAAAATGTGTTCCTGGAGACCTACCTACTGTAGCAGGAACTGCCACAGAGGCAATTTTGACTACTTTGGCTGGTGTTGTGCTGACTTCTATGTACTCGTGGTTCGCACTATCAACATGTTGACAGGCGTCGCAGCTGGTGTGACCCCACCGCAAGACGGTCTCAAGTTTACATATTGCAGCTGATGGGAATTTTTTGATACAGAGCAAATGATGAGTTGGTGAAGACTTCATTTTTCAAGTTTGGTGCAAGTTAAATGTCATACCTACAAAGTTCCAATGGTGATCTTTTACTTAATTGTATTGTGTGTTTACCTGTGACTGTTTGTATAACAGGAGAAGCTGAGTGACTGGATCTCAGAGCTTCAGGGGAGGTCAGAGAACATTGAGGACTTGGTGTCTGAACTGGAGCTGGCCTACAACTCTGTGGAGGTAAAGCACACTCATTCTGTGCCATTCACATTTAAAACTTGTAGGCTATAACTCTTTTTTTGCTTGTGATCAGAATGAAAAAATTAAATCAAAAAAGACATAAATCAGAATGAATAAAGCCCAGCATACAGCGTGACATTTTAGCAGGACCTGTGAACCTGTGAAATCAAACATCCATCTCGGCTGTCACCCTCCTCCCCACCAGGACCAGTGTGTGGAGAGCGAGGCAGCGATGCAGGCGCAGAATGAGGAGATGATGGCTCTGGTGATGGAGCAGTACAACAACATGTCTGTCAGCATGGAGGAGGAGAAGAAGGCCAAGCTGGAGCAGCTGTACGACCAGATCGTCTCCTTCCAAGAGAGCATCGACTCTGCCAAGGCCACTATAGAGACCACATCCAGAGAGGCTGAGACTGATGCTCGGGTGAGTCCTGAGGCTTTTGAGATCAATTATTCAGTGGTATCATATTTGGCCAGTGGTTGGTGATCAGGGTTTGTGTCAAATTTCTGATGAATCCCTCTTCACTCTGCTCTCCTACCAGTCACCCGAAGACATTCATGCAAGGTAATGTGCCCTCAGCGAATGGAGTGTGAGCTAGTGTGCTGTCCTAACAACTATATAATAACATATTACTAGATACTGATAACCAGTGCAGCATGCTGCTTGACCTGCAGGGCCATAACCTCGGGAGTATGCCAGTGTGCTGATAATTTAATTGTGGGTGTAGATTTTCTTTAACATTCTCCAACCTGTAGCAAAGGCGGGTTCTGGCATTGACTTGAGGTTGTGGTGGCCTGAAGCTAAATGTTACGGTCGTGTGTTTAGGCTCAAGGCAGCTCTGGACTCGGCTATGTCACTGGAGCTGGGTCCCAAAGGACTGCTGGTGTTCGAGGACTACGCCAAGGGCAACGCCTCCAGCTCACACCTCGCACAGCGCAAGGGAATCCCAGGTAGGTCTGATACGAGCATAGCTTTACAGATACACCCAAATATTACACAAAGTCTAGCGCCATGTGCATATATGTGGCAGTTATGAATCTTGTATTGCATATCTCCTACTTCAGTACCTCAGAGGCCCACGCTGCAGCCCCAGGAGCCAGGCTCAGCCACCAGCACCAGTGTCACTGTTTACTGGAAAGTCAACCCTGGAGATATCATAGACTGCTTCCAGGTCTACTGCATGGAGGATCCACATGGAGGTAAATGTTTTCAGGATGCTATTTAGACTGGAAAATGGGGGGAAAAGTGGCCAGAGATCTGTTTCTATCATCTTCAGTCTTACACCACTTGAACTTGATAAAAGGGTAATATTTCAAAGAAAGAAGAAATAATCTCCCTAAAGACTTTTCAAGATGTACCGCATACTGTTGTTGTCCACAGCTGTGTCGGAGGAGTACCGTGTGACAGTGAAGGAGAGTTACTGTGTCTTGGAGGAGCTGGAGCCTGACAAGACGTACAAGGTGTGGGTGATGGCTGTCAACTATACAGGCTGCTCTCTGCCCAGCGAGAGACTCGCCTTCACAACTGGTCAGTCCATGCACTGGATACGACAGCTTTTGTCAGATAAAACTGGAGGCAGGATTTTCAGGAGGAGTTTAGATTGAATAGTCTGCGTTTAAGGGTGTTTTCTTGTTGAGTTGCATATGACACATCAGTGTTTATCCAGGCAGCTATTATTGTTATTATTGTCTTCCTTGTTCTCCTTCTGGCAGCTCCATCAGTGCCTGTGATTGACACAGAGCGCTGTACTGTCATGTGGGATTCGGCCACGCTGAGGTGGCAAGAACAGATCTCCAGACAGAGTTACACCTTGGAGTACTGCCGTCAGTATGAACTGGAGGGGGAGGGGCTCAGGTGGGTCTCAAACACCTTGCTGATCACACCTGGAACATAATCTCATACAAGAATTCCCTCACACTTTTGGCTGTATAAGAGTTTATTTATATGTGTGTGTGTGTGTGTGTGTGTGTGTGTGTGTGTGTGTGTGTGTGTGACATACTCCTAGATCCATCTCAGGTATCAAAAGCTGTGAACAGAGGGTTCTCCTGCAGCCCAGTGAGAATTACCTGTTCTACATCAAAGCTGTGAATGAGGCTGGAGCCAGCGAACAGAGCGAGGCTGCACTCATTTCCACAAAAGGTAAAGAAACCACACACTTAAGTGTTTGTTTTTTTCCTAGCTGTTTTTATATTCTTTTTCTGTTACTTGCTACTCTTTCCAGGGACAAGGTTCCACCTGCTGAAAGCCTCAGCTCACTCTGCTTTGGAGCTGTCAGTGGACCAGACCACCCTGCACTATCCTCAGGACACATATGAAAACACACCACTCACAGATAAGTGAGTTTAACAGAATCACCTCCTACCCTCAGAGGAGACGTTTCGTGGTATGGATGGATGTGTAAACCAGAGTTTGGTTGTGTGTTTTCTAGGTGTCCATCCATCCTGGGTGAGTTGCTGCCAGCACGAGGGCACTACTACTGGGAGACGATTGTGACAGGAAGTACAGCTTACAGACTCGGAGTGGCGTACAGCACAGCCAATAGAGACAACTCACTGGGGGAAAACAGCCTGTCGTGGTGTTTGCAGTGTATTCCTACACCATCAGGGTATGCATAAACCCCCCACCCTCCCATTTTCTAAGATACTTCCCACATTTTACAAATATTTATTCATTAACAGTAACACATATTGTTGTTATAATTTTTTTTCTTTCTTTCTACATATTCCTTCCTATATTTTCGATATATACTTCACCACCAGTTTTGCACATTCATTCTCAGATGAAAATATTGCACATAACTATTTAATTGCAACTTGAATTATTTTCCTGTATATATTTTAAAGATTTTTCTGAGTATTTTTCATTTTGCTGTTGTTACCTGTTGTTGCTGTCTCTGCTGCTGTAACGCAAGAATTTCCCTCACAGGATCAATAAAGTACACTTATCTTATCTTATCTTATCTTATCTTAACATTGTTTCAGTCTAAAACTTCTAAAACTTCCACTTTTTGGTCTCTCTGTGTTTCCAGCTGCAGGTATCAGTTGCTCCACAATGACGTTCAGACCAGTGTGTTTGTGATTGAGATGCCCGAGCGAGTGGGTACTCTCCTGGATTACCAGCTCGGTCGTCTGTCTTTTTACAATGCCCAAAGAGGTCAGTTGATAGGCACCTTCAGCCAGCGCTTCACCCAGCCTTGTCACCCTGCTCTGGCCCTGGAAATGCCAGGCAGTCTGGAGGTCAGCATGGTGCCGGAGGTGCCAGAGTTTATCAAGGACAGCTAGCTCTGCTGCTACCTGCCTCACACGCTGAAGAGTTTACAGTTCATGTTGGACATTGGTTAATTTGAATGATCTTACTTTACAGTGATTAAAATGACCACTATTGCATCACCAAGAAGAGCGCAGATATGATGGGACATAAAATATACTATCATCCACAGTAAAGGTAGAAGACACAATGGGGTCCCATTTATTTAAAGAGACCCCATTGATGGGTTTGTGTGTTTTTTAAGTAAAAAGGAACTTAAATTCAAAAACAAATTTTCTCTGATTGTCATTTTTTGGCGACAGAAATGAAACGGTCTTGTAAATATCAAAAACAGAGGTAGTGCAAATGAAAGATGAAGGTGTGCAATACAACTGATTGAAACTGAGTGCCTTGAATTTTTTTTTTTTTCACAGGTGAGCATCTTGTATTTTCTTTTTCATCCAGGGAGAAGTGAAATATTATGGATCATTGTGTCATTTTGATGTGATGATGTGACAGTTTTGTACTGTTTTGTAAATGTTCTACAATTTACTCATTCTCAGTTGTCTCCTGTTCCTTCAAACCCTTCACTGATAGACACTGTGAGTAAAGGCTCTGACAACACACTGAAGTCAAACACACTTTGTATTGTCATAGAGACAAACAAGCAATAGTTGCAGTCTTTTGTCACCCCAGAGTTTAGACGATGAGTTTTTATCTCCAAAAAAAATATACTGTAGCACTTTTCGAACTGTGTTTCATATTGTGAATAGGTCTATTTTGTGTAAATAACCTTTGTAAACAGATGTGATCAGTTCTCTGTTTTGTTATGTGCGACTGATGGCAAACACAGATCAACTGTTTTTCTTTTCCTGTCTTGTAAACTGATTTTCTCATCTGAACCCAATTGAACATGATTACTTTTTCTATTTTCACAAGTGGACTGATTATTTTTGACTCAGCTCATTAGTTCTCTAACTTACCACTAGAGGGTGTCAGGACTCCATTAGCTGTAACACCGGCTCAAAAGCTTCCAAAATTTGATTTATCGGTCCTCTGAATTATGTATGACCAGTTATTTCAGGGATAAAGGAAAGATGCAGGGCAGTTGGTGATGAGATATTGACAATGGAGTTTGGAAATCACCTGAATGGACATGGCACGTTATATTCTGTACGACTCTTTAAAAAAAAAGAGGTGCAGTGTCAAATAAAATGATCCTCAATTATAATTATGTATATTTACATTATATATTATATTTTTGTTTTAATTTTCCTCAAAATACCCTTTTCATCATCCAGAACACTTACCACAATGTAATATGATGAACATTACTGGGTGTAAACTTTGATACATAAATGAAATATGCAAAAATGTGTTTGATTGATTTACCCTCTTTTACAGCTGAAAGGTTCCTCAAGCCGAGATCAGTCAAATATATTTCTGCTCCCAATTCTAACAACCTCTGTGAAATCAATCATACATTTAGACTTCCAGATGCATCTTAATGACATACAGCTACTGTGGATTTGCGGTCCATACACCTCACTGACAGAGCAACATGGTTTTCCAGAGGACATGTCATTTCACAATTATTATGTTACTATTTTTCCAGGCACTTGTACCTTTTTTTTTTTTCCTTCCCTCATCTCTGACACCTTTCCTCATTTCTGGGGAAACGGAGAGGGGAGGGAGAGTGAGAGAGGAGGAAGAGGAGTTGAGGGCGAACACATGCAGACCATCAGGGAACAGCTGTGGCACCATTGGCCCGCTCAGCTGGAATCTGAAGGAAAGCTCTTTGAAAAGTGACAGCCTCGTTTTACTGGAACTGACTCTTCTCTACCTTCCTGCGGTGGAGAACACTGGGCTGGGAAGTTGGAACAACATTTTTATTGTAGTTGAATTCAGGAAGGCTCTGCTCCCCAAGTGAGGACTCGGTTTCACTGCTGCGAGCCGGAGATGCTGCAGCCCTGTTTTTGTCCCTTCATCTCAACACCAGACTTCCACCAGATATTATTTTTTGATAAGGTTTATTTGACAAACATATTTTTCTAACCCCAAAAAATAGAACAACAGGATGATAGTCGTGTTGTAAAATCACCACAGTTGAAAAGGTGCAACCAGGGAAGATTCTTTTTTAAGTACAAAATTGACAACAGATCCAAATGTGCTCTCTATTTCCTGTTTCTGCACCTACTGAATAGCCAGCCAAGAGAAGTTTCAGTAAGTACTCTCTCACACACATGACCAGTGACTTGGATAATATCTAATTTGGAGTATACATAATTTCCTCCCAGCTTATTTACTCTCCTTTTTTCCATGTCTAAGGCCAAAACCAGACAAAGAGCTCTCTATCCTAACATCTAAACAACTGATCGCACAATCAGAGAGGCACAGTGGGTAATAGTGAAATCTTCTGTAATTATTACTGGAAAAGTAAGTCACCCAATAGCATGGCTCGATGCACAAGCTTAGTCAGAGGATGCAGGAAACTTTTACGCAGTGACAAAAGTTCATTAGAAAAGCCTGATATTGGAATGGAAATGTCATGTCCATGTTTGTTTCACTTGAAAAAGTAAAAAAAGAAAAAAGAGACAAGGTCAGTTTATCATATTTGTATTTCAGTAACATGAAGACAGTTGTCACCAACCATCAACAGATTATGAACAACGGCAACGGAAATGACAAAGATAATTTATGACAATGTATCAAAATTATAAAGGACACTGTTAGTATTTTGACAACACTTTTTGACACCGGCAGTCATGAAGGCACACTGCACCTATATGGTCCTCACAAGCCTGTCCCACAACATGGTGTGATGACAACACACACACACACACACACACACACATGTCCTAATGAACACTTTAGTTTCAGAATATGGTGCTTTAAAGGGAATGTATCCATGAAGTGATTTTTTTGTTTCTTTTTTGGAAGTTGCAAGAGCCCAAGTATCTTTACAAGTATTAATATTTTAACACAGAGATCATGAAAGGAATCACATGGAGTGGACTCAGTTCAGTAATGTATGAGCTGTGAGGATATACGGGAACAAAACAAGAAAACAAAGGCAACTCATTTCACAGTCTGATTTCTGTACGAGATAATCAGACTGCAAAATAAAGGAGAACAAAAGGCAGCTAATGAGACATTCCCAAATGTGATAGACAGACACACAGTTAAACAGGCACAGCAAATGATAACACAGCAGAAAAAAGTACAACAAAATAAATGTTGGTCGTGGAAAAAACATGGCTGCAACAGAAGTGAGTGGGGTTGTTGATGACACAGTATATCTCGCACAACAAAGAAAATGTGATTGACAGACACACTAGTTTCTGATAGTCCTTGGAAAAACTCACACACATAAACACGTTAGTCCCAAATACTTTGCATGAATAAGTTAATACAGTGTGTAAGGCCCCTCCATTACCTCAGTGTATCTAGCAAAGATAGTGAACAAGCCGATCAGCCCTATTGGAGGAAATCACATAAGATTAAATTGCATTGATTTCAATCATGAAACTATTTACAACTATACAAGCTATACAAAGCAGAGGAGGTGAATGCAAAGCAAAGTGAGTAACTGGTTATTCCTATAGTCAGGACTGCATACATACTGTACATTACCTTAATTCAAATGTTATTAGAGTTTACAGTGCAGAGCAACAGTGGATATTAGGAATAATGTGTGCTCAGAAGGGTGCTAAAGGATCTGAGATCCTCCATGATAAAACAGATTTATAAACTGGAGTAACATAAAATAACTAAATAAATCTTGCCATAAGGTGCTAGCTCTAGCCCCACATACCACGTTTCCACAAACATGGAACGGGTTACGTCCCGGTTCACGCATCTAATTTTGAACTGTTCAGAGCATTCTGACCAAAAATAAATCAGTTTGGAACCCGAAAAGTTGGTTCCCAGCTGGAACCAAAAAATTACAGGTTTTCCTTGACCTGAAGTGTAGACTGTGATGGCATGTCATATTCTACATATTTGAAAGAGAAGATGGAGAACTGATGATGCATCGGGGTGGGAAATTAGCACCAGCCACCAGCCAAATTCTGGTAAAATAAGAAAGTGGCCGGTAGATTTCAGACGTAAAATAATGATTTACTATTGAGTGGCTGGTAAATTTGAACATTTATCAATTAGTGGTTGGTAAATGTTCACATTTTAAAAACTTAATCTCCCAGTCTGTGGTCCATGATTACAAGGGTTCCACTCAAAACTGGTGGAAACGTGGGCTGGTTCATAAGATAGCACCACGGTTTCAAGAATCCTGACGGAGCCGGTTCAAGAACCAGAGCTAATTTGGTGGTGGTAGTGACCAAGGTTTCTTAAACTAAGTAATATCAATATGTGCTCTCTGTAGTGCATCAACTTTAGCGTGGCACTGATCAAGTGAGAAAGGAATTATTCAAACTTAAAACACATATCCCTTAAACAAAACCAAAGGTGTAAATGTTAAGAATAAAAATGGACAAGTGGCCCACTCAGAGGTTAAACAGTGCCACTTACTTTCCCCTGCTGGACTTGTCATTTCCCTTTTCATTCCTTTGAACTTTCTGTGTCTTTCTCATTGAGCACCACTTCATAGCATTCCATCTTTACCACATACATGCACTCAACCTTTTTAAAAACCTCACACATGCACTTTTCCTTCTCTTTGAGACAAACATCTTTGAAAACTATCATCATTATCTTGCTGTAAAAAAATGTCTCTTTTTTAAAATTATATAGTCATACTTCCATTAATTATTGAGTTATTTTCCATTCAAGTTACAGTTCAGCTTTGTGACAATTTTTTTGATTTCAGGACATTGAGTCAAGATTCAGAGCAGCACCTTTCATCTGCGGGGTGTTCCTCCTCGATTCATAAGGCTGGATCGGGGTTGTAGGGTCATGGGTTAGGCGGGGGTAGAGCTCTTTTCACTGGCCAGACTGGGTTTGGGGTCTGGTCTGTGCGGTTTGTGCTGAGGGCTGCTGCGAAGGTTATCATCCATCTACAGTACAGGATGCACAGTTTAGTCAGAGCACATGCGCATGAGCAGAAAATATTATGAAAGTGATTCAGTAAGATACAGCATTTATGTAAATACAGCTGAGACTGCACCTGCCAAACGCAACCATGAACCCATGCAAAGAAGAGAAAAGGAAAGCAGAAGCACCTTTTCTATCAAGTTGGACTCTTTGTTTACAAGCTGAGTTAGTTTCTGCAGGTTGGCATCCACTGTTTCCTGAACAGGTGGGGGAGGACCTGGAGGGAGATGAAGTAAAGGGGACACCGGCAGAAGAAAAAGGAGATTGCAGATGAGAACAGTGTAAAATCAATGATCCTCCAGCAAACAAAGCAGATCCAAAGAGAAAGCATGCAGTGAAACAAAGATGTGAGAAGAAGGGAAATTCCGATGACGTTAGTTGTTTGTGTGCTGGCAAATGTCAATATTCCCCCCAAATCTTTGTGTCTTGATTTGACCAAAGTGTGAATGTTTCCAGTGTGTGCGGTGATCTTACAAGGGTGGTCCGAACTGAAGTAAACTGCAAGGATGGTGTCACAGAAGCCTGTGAGGTTATCCAGCTGTCTGAGGTGGCTCTGCAGAGGGCTGCTGGGAAGACTGGCTTTATGGAGTGGAGCCACGAAACCAAATACAAAGGCATCCAGACTGGTTGGCCTTCAATCAAACAAAGAAAAAGATAGAGTTATGAAACATGAACATCAGAAGTAGTATTACTCATATTGTCACAGTGCCTTATAAATCATGATTCGCAATGAACAATTTTGTCTAAATTAACACTGCATTTTTATCAGTCTAATTTCCACAGAAGGATTTCCCAAATGCACTAGAGAAGACCTGTTCCCTTTATATATCAAAATTTGTAACAGGCCCGTTTTTTCCTATAGCAGTAAATGACTGAATATCAATAGTTACCAATAGCTTATACAGTTCAATATGTAGTCCTTAAAATGAACACTGAAGTCAGCAAACATTTCAGAACTCACGAGTTTCCAAAGAAGTAGTTTGCTGTTCCCAGTCTGTAGGAGAGGAGGTTCAGGCACTCTTTAGCATCACT
The DNA here is from genome assembly GCA_033238685.1 of Lates japonicus. NCBI lineage: Eukaryota > Metazoa > Chordata > Actinopteri > Centropomidae > Lates > Lates japonicus. The sequence goes on along the minus strand of BRZM01000412.1, from coordinate 35,400 downwards.
GTAGATCTGAGGCAGACACAGTGACAAAGATTTACAGTTGTGAAAAAGAGAAGTCTGCAGCCGCAACCACAAAGAGCTGACACAACACATGACTGATGAGTCAGACAGATCAGTATTTACCTTCCCCTCCACCTCAGTGATTCTGTGCAGCGGCGCTTCTCCTTTGGTTAGAAGGATACGGGAGAGGGCGGTGTTGGCATGGCGACAAGGGACGAGAAAGTTGAGAGGGAAAGGCGAGCGTGACGCAAACCATGGCCGTGTCAGGTTGGCGTAGTTTTCTGCATCCACCCAGAAAGTGTGCAACTACGGGACACAAGACGTCACTCTGAACATTAACAGTACTCTCCGATCAGTGTTTGCCAGGAAACAAGCAGAAGAGAGGTGGTGTTACCAGAGCTGGTCGCAGTTTCTCTTCAAGTAGGGCGATGTACGCCATGGTGTCTGCTCCTTGTCTGGCTGTCAGCTCATAGTCTGCATTAAACCTCTGAAAAAAAAAAGAAAAGAAAAATCATAAATATTACTGTAAGTCCAATAATTCCACTAAAGGGTTTGGGGACAAAATAACCAGCGGATGGAAAGTGAGCGACCTTGACAGACTCTCACCTGTTTCCTCAGGAAATTGAGTATCTGTGTTGGTTCTTGCACTGCAGAGTCTCCGCAAAGCAGTTCTGGCACTGTGGCTACAGGTTGAGCAATGAACAATGAACAATTACAGTTAAAGACAACATTAGGTTATTTAGGAATGGTGGTGCATCTGCATTAACATGTTATTAAGGCCTTGTAATTTATTGTATCGTGTACCTACAGTCTATATTAATTCACTCCACTGTGGAACCTAATCAAATGCTCCCCTTAACCCATGCTTTAAATCTGCATTTTTCAACATTTTCTGGTATGTTTTTTTGTCCACAAAATGTTCATGACTATGGCAATTATAGTATTACAGTTTCCATGTGAGCTTACGCATGCATAGCGCTACAGTGTTTCAAGAGTATGATGGAATTTCTGGTGTGTGAGAGGCTGTTGCCTACCTGTTAGAGTTTTCCATGTCCAATCTATGGGAGAAACTGTGACTTTTGCCCCAGAAAACTTGGTGTACGCCTGAAAGAAAACCCACACTTGAATCAGGAAAGATGATAAAAAGAGGCAACAGTCAGTGTATTAATGAAATACAGTGTCATTACTGATCCAAATGCCAATGGATGCAGCATGCATGTTTCAGGGGATTACTTCCTGAGATGTATACAGCCCCAATGCAGGACTGTAGTACTTCAACCAAGGCGAGGTTTTGTACGATATCAATCTTGTGATGAAGCTTAATTCTGGCTGCAAACAAAGTACCACCAGGAGGAATCTGGCAGTGACTCAAAATGCATTTGGCACATGGGCCCACTATGATTTCACTACTGACTTAAAACAGCTTCATTTATAGAAAGAGGAAAAACAAGCAGAACCACAAGCAGGAGAATAAAAAACACACCACCATAAAGACAAATGGATGTATGACTAAGTCAGCAACTAATGATCATTTTCATCAATTACTCTAATAATTAGTTTGTTATTTTTTTCAAATTTAGGGTACAAAACCCACGTCAATGTCCATAGAGACGTTCTCAAATGTTTTATTCTGTCCAACTAACATTCCAGCACCCAAAGATGTTCAGTTTACAATGATATAAAACAGAGGAAAGCAGTAAATCATCATATGGGAGGAGCCAGAACCAGAGAATATTTGGCATGAAGAAGAAACTGACACAATACACGTGCCTGTTTTCTAGTCCAGAATTATATGTTGTGTTTTATACGGCAATAAACCAACACAAACCAAAACAAAAAGCATTAGTATCTTTAAATACACGCTTTAAAAGGTGGCATGCGTTTCATCCTGGACAGAAAATGAGTAGAAGTGTCACCTTGTGGCAAGAGTTGTAACTGCATGGATTCACTGAGGGACAACATGATAAACAGCCAGCAAACAACACGCTATTTATCTTCTGACAAGATTATTGCTGTCTCGGCCACAGTCGATAGTTACCCATCAAGACTCTGAGGAAAAAAGTCAAACGAATTCAAATCGGACCCAGAGCAAGCTGACCTTGAAGGCACCAAATCTTAGTTAGCCACGAGAGTGACTTCTCACAACCACACGTGAAGGACAGGCCATGCAGTCAGTACAGCTCCTGGTTTGCAGCTGACCAAACATGAAATGTGACTGCCAATAGAATTTTCTATCCTGCACATCGACGCCGCCGACAAGCAAACAGCAGCAGGTAAGTTAGCATGGATGCTAACCCCAGACGCACAGAGAAGAAGCAAAGGAAACCGAAGAAAGAAAGATGTCGTCTTGACAGTACGAGTGGATATAATGACCGTTTTGTTTTTAATAAAAACAGACGATAACGTTACCAGAACTATGAGGGACTCGGTGTGGACAGAAGGCAGACCCCAGTCTCCTCCCCAGCATCTCAGCTCCATGGCAGCCGCCATGTTTTCGATTCATGGAGAGAGCTGGTGACGTCACGGGGTACCTGTCACATCAGAGCCTTCGGAGGTGAAAAAAATCAGGTGAAAAAGAGAAATTAGGTAAATAAAATAAAATACAATAAAAGTTAATGTGTTTTCTTGTAGTGACATGAAGGAATAATAACGTGGCGTGGATGTGAATATTAATGTTAATGTGTTTTGTGTATGACAGATGATTTTTTTTGAGAACTCAGTCCCTGGTTATATTATTCAGGAACTATACTCGTTCCTCTCTAGTAGATTCTCATCTGCTGTTTGTCAGTTTGTTTAGATGATGCTTTATTTCACTTTAGGGATCATAAAATGGTGAGTAATGATGAGGTCACCATGAAGGACTCACGCACAGCAACTCACCACTTAATTAGAGGCACCAAAATAGTACATCTAATGAGAAAGAATTTACTGACATATAACAACATGTACGAGAACATATAACAACATTTGTGAGAAATCCTTAAAGTCCAATCCAACTTGACCAAGGAACATTGTGTGATTCGTAAGCTTCAGAACAGCTACTAAGGGACCTTGTGGTGAGACGGTTTTGCCAGCTGTTAGTTTCAAGGTCAAGAATAAACTCTTCATCTCAAATTTATGAAATCTTCTTTTGGCCTCTGACTCAGCCCTAGATTCAGAATCAATTAGGCATGATTTATTTGAAAATGTCTAGTGTGCAAATACACAGAATAGGATCACATTAGTTCCTCAATTTAATCAACTCAAGTCAGTATTTAATCATGTAGACAAAAATCCCAAATTTGCCTTAAAGGGCTTTACAATCTGTACAATGACCCTCTATCCTTAGACCCTCCATTTAGATAAGAAAAAAACAAACAAACTTTAAATTCAGTTTCAAGCTGTTTCTTGTCAACTATCTTTCTAAAGACTTGTTCAGGGACTGCTTGTTAGTGATTTATTAATTAGCAGATACTTCCTGATTTGTTCATGCCTCCTTAAGTTAATAAGTTAATTACAAGACTTAAACTCTGCTATTCTGTCATCAACATTAACCAAGGCTATGGCCATGGCTAGAGAGGACATGATCTAGAAGTCATATCACTCAGTCGCTCTTTTTATATTGTCTGATTTCATCCATTTTCAATAGAACAAGCCGTCATTTCATATTTTATTTCCATGTAAAACAGTCATTTCTATCTTTATAGTGTTTATGTGTTTTCAGCAGCAATAACATGACGTCTGTCCCAGAACTGACAGTCGGGCTGTTGAAGACTGCCAGGCGTATTGGTCAGGCACCAGACAGCCAGACACAGACGGATGTGCGATGATAATGCACCGAGGGATGGTAAATGTCTCTGTTTGGATCGGCCCAGCAGCTGAGATGTTGAAATGTTGAAATGTACTTGAGGTTAGTCGAGAAAACTTTAAGACGAGTACCAGACATCTATCATGAAACGTTTCCAGAGTTAAAAACTGTCCCAAGTCTAGCCCTCTTTGTCCTTCCTTTCCCACCTGAAAGGTGGCTATGAGTCAGGTGGATCACCAAGGGGACTGAGCAGTTGGCCATCTGGACAGAAGCTGGGGTCCTGATCAGCCTCAGCTACTGGGTAAGCCTGGAGGGCGGTGTATGATGTTGAAAGACCGGAAACACCAAATGATTCCAGGAACATCTCTAATGATGTGTCCGACATCAGTAAATCAACTTGCCTTGTGTGACTTAGGTAGAAGATTTTGCTAATATGAAGGAAGTCTTATTTGTCGCATCTTGTCTATCTCACCCTTTCTCACTCTCTAAGAAATGGAAATTACAAAAACGCTTTCCTAAGCAGACATGGCAGAAATTACAAGGAAAAAACTGCACTTCATGCACTTTAATATATTGAATAAGTAAAGAATGCAGAAGTGAAATAAAAGGGTGTACTCAGCCATTTATGTGTGCCTTTTTGTTTCCTAACCAGTGTCCCTCAACCTTATTCTTCCGTTGCATCTCTTATTGAAGAGATAATAAAAGACAAAGGAAAAAGAAAATGGAATATTTCTTTCTCTTTCATTACTTCTGTCTCTGGTTATCTGATTTCAAAGAGTGACTCCTTGGTGATATCAAGACTGATGTTTGTATTGCTGAAACTTTCTCTCACCTCCTGTGTGCTGGAATAAAAATAGATTGCCACTGGTATAATCCAATAGACAAGACGGGCGTACGAACAACCCCCCCACACACACACACACACACAGACATACCTACACACACCTCTGACTCTGACCTAAGAAAATGTATACGGAAAAACATAAAGCTTCACTATAAGAGATGGGGTAGGGAAGGAGGGAATTACAAAGCTTTACTGTGAGTTGTCAATGGCAGGAGAAAGAGTAAGGAAGAAAGGGAAAAGAGGAATAGATAGAGAAGGAAAGGGACTATATAGAGATGTCGCTTTTTCAAAAAGTCAAGCTCAGATGAATTCAAACTAACAAGTCATTTGTTTTAATTAATTCAAGTGCAATCCAGTTAATGTAAGGTAGAGAGCAATATGTCCCAGTTCATGGCCTGCCTCCCACTGCATTTCAAGACCACGTGGATGATGTGTGTGCAGTATGAGACAGTGATAAGAAAGAGCAAAGCAAAACTAGAAAGGCAAGATGACATTTCTTAAAATTAAAGAATGGATGAAATGCACTGAAAGAGTCAAAAAGAGAAAATGATACAGTGGGTGTTCCAAGCTGAAGACACAGGAGGCTACTGCACGGAAGAACAGTGACTGTGTAATGTCTTCATTAGTGGCAGAGTAGTTCTTTATGGTTCTATGGCTTGATAAATGAGCTGTAATGGACAGAGAAATAATTTATCTGGCTACTTTTCCACTTGCACACATGCGCACACACACACACACACACACACACACACACACACACACACACACACACACACACACACACACACACACACACACACACACGTGTGTTAATAACACAAGGTGTGTACTAAAATTTGCTGTTGGCTTCTTTACAATCAATGTCTAATAAAAGTGTATTAAACCACTTCTGGGCAAAAATGTAAATCCAAAAATAGGCAATTTTGTCCTTGGGTCTGGCATGCTGGATTTCCATTTACAGTCATTCTCTAGTAAAGATCAATCAAACACTCCTCAGGTTGTTGACAAAAATCCAAAACATTTTCACCAAGCACTCTGCTTGTGCCTGGGTATCAATACTCCACGCACTTTCAAGTTAATGAAAATAGAATCTAACATAGAGCTGTTAGTCTCTTTACAATTACTGTTTTTTAGTTTGCAGCTAAATATGTTTACCACGTTTTATCTACCAAAACACACACACACTCAGAACTGTATGTATGTGTGTTTATAAGGTTATTCTGTGTATTTATGTGTGTGTAAAGTGTTATCACTTTCTCATGTTTCCTCTCAAACCAATTCTATTGTCACACTCGTTTCTTCCTCTACTAATTTCAGGCCTTCCTCTCTTTCCTGTCACCTCTCTTTTGCTGCCTCCTAGTCCTTCTAACCCCCCCCCCCACAAACCCCCACCTGAGTTCTGTCACCTTTTAAATTGCATGTGTTTTCCAGGCTTTTCCCCTGCCTCTATTGTTATTCACCACTGAGTGTGCTGTGTGTGTGTGGGTGCATACTGGTGTCTATGCATCATTCCAGTTTGTGTGCCACTTGTCCCAGTGTGTTTGTGTGTATTATGCCTGCAGTGATGTGTGACTAATTTAAAAGCTGGTTGTACATCCCCCCTTTAACAGAGAGGCCAGAAAGCAGGGCCAGAAGCACACACACCCGCATGAACCTACACACATATATGCACACGTACACACACTAGGTAGCATGTTAGATCTACCATAGAGATATTGGAATCACACAAGATTGGAAGATACATTCATGCACATTTGGACATTTGGGGAACAGACGAACATAAATATACAACTGACAAGAACACACAAACAAACACACACACACACATATACGCTCAGTGTGTCAGCACTGTAATGAAATGCTGTTGAAGCAGATTAGTTGGCTTTACTGGCAGCAATGCACATTGATGGGTATCCTGTGTGTGTGTGTGTGTGTGTGTTAAGCAGAGAGAGAGAGATCAGAGGTTGACAATGGAGAGGGAGGGAGAGGGAAGTTAATGGTAGCAGTTGTTGTCATCACCAAGACATTCATGCTAATGTAGAGAGAAGTTTGTCAAATTATTTCACTCACAAACAAGAGGACAGTTGGACATGCACTCAAACACACATGCCCATGCAAGCAATGTCAAACAATTGGTAAACATTTCTAATGCTGCATTTGTCAGGGTAATAATGAGTTCCTGTGCTGGAAGAGGGAGAGAAAAGCCGTATAACTGTGTCACAATGTTTACCCCAGCACTTACTGTGCATTTAAGTGGGAGAGACTGTGTTCAGCAGTGTCACTGGCTTAACAAGCTGGGGATGCAAATTGAAATCACTACTGAGGTGTAAAAAACCACGCAGCACCCATATTCAGCTGCTAGAATTTAAGTTAAGGTACACCCCAATTTTTTAAAAACTTCACCTCCATGTCTGCAGTGTCAGACATAATGATCAGTACAAGGTGCAAAGTCAGAAGGAGCTACATCTGATCAGAGTGTTGTGAAATAATAAACCCCAGCTTATATTTATTTACAAGAAATACATATGATAGATGTGCGGTGTGATGGGTTAACACACATATCTTCCCCACTCCTCCCAGGGGACATTTCATTTATTTATTTGTATTCTGCCTGATATGCCTCTCACTGCTGGCTACCCCATTGTGATGGTGATTTGCCACTTCAAATGGAAAATGATTCTGGTGAATCAGCCGAGCTCGTTGCTCTCTATGTGTTTACCCTGAATTATGTGTTTTTCTGTAGCAGCCAGTTAATAGCACCCCACATTGTCTGTATAGTAACACATCAATAACAACATTAGTACTCTCCTTTGCCTCAAGGGGCAATGGCCAAACACAGGCTGGAAAGTATGTGCAGTATAAGTCTACATCACAGTTAGCAGTTATGCTCATTCTGCCTGTTGAGAAGACTAAAATGTTAAGTATTTTAAACAAGACAAAAAAAATTATTAACCAACCCAATAACCCACTGGGTATAAAAAAATCTTGACCACAAGTCACTTTGTGAGAAGTTTAATCAGATTGCATGTCAAACAGAGTTACTTCCAATTATAAAAAAAAAAATGCTATGGATCATGATCAAGTAAATTTCTCCCCAGAGACTGAGAGAGAGAGAGAAAGATAATTTTTCTACAAGTAAATGAGAAAAAAAATGTCTCCATTGTGGTGCATACCAACTACTTTTGCAACAGTTTCATAATTGATTTTCTAATAGAGCTTCATTTACTTCATTTATTCTACTCCACTCCACTCACTGCCTCCTCTAAGCCACACCTCTTGGCTTCTATGTGTTCATATATTTCCCTGCTAACCTCTATTATCTTTCTATCAGTTTAAAATCTAACAGGCAGCTCCTTCCTTGTTCACTTCTTCCAATCATGTAAGTCTAAAAGGCCCACTACTCTCACTTAGCCTTTATCACCTCAATTAGAAGCTGCTTCCTTCTCCTGATGATGATGCCTTTATCCAGCCATCAGCTTCCCTACAACAATATCAACACTCCATCTATTGACAGCTGAGGGGTTACTGTATGTTGGTGACCGATTATGGTCATGCCCATAGCTGGATATTAATAATTGGATTTTACAGCAATGATTACTTCTATAATGTTTCTTGTCATGATATGAATTAGTGTGTCAAATAAGGTTTTAAAAATGACTGAGAGTTACACTTGTAATGAGTGTGAGGCAGAAGAGTGCACTTGAGTATGATTTTACTGAAAATTAAAGTCAAAGTTTTACCTGAGAGATAACTCTGTTGAGTTGGCAAGGTGGATAGCAATGGTGGTAATGTTTTTATGAATAACATACTGAGGCTATTTTCATCACATCTGCACTTATTAGGGACAACACTTGTAATAATTGACACGCATAGGAAATAGATGCTGCTGCTGTTGTTTGTTCCTGAGGCACATACTGAAGCTAATATTTACCACACCTTGGAGATTATCACACACTCTTCACTGAGTTTTGGGGGAAAATAAACTTGAGTTTTAGACAACATTTTAGGAAATATAGTGCTGTAGTTGTAATTTTTGTACACCCAGACATTGCTACATATACACATACATTGCATACATGTTTTTGTGCACATGCATAGGAATGTTGAATAGGGTGAGCTAAGTTAACTCACACTGACACGGGTGCCGCAGAACCGCAAAGACAGCTATCAATCAACCAATCAACTGCTTACATCACTGTTCCTCAGGCAGGTTGCAGTAAAGCTTCATAGCTTTACATACCTTGTATTGGAAGAGCTGTACAAATGACTTTGTAACAAGAAAATTCCAGGCAAATAAAATGTATCCATGTGCTGAAATACAGAAGAATTTATTTTGTTTTTTGTCACCAGATGGGCTGGCAACTGCACAATCAAAAATGTGTAATCGAGGAGGATACCTGTTAGATTTCAGTTTGGGGATTAATAGTATTAAATTAAACTTCCCTGAAATTGGAACAAACAATAACTCTTAAGCACTCGTGGGTTGGATGACTTGTTTTACAGTTGTCTAGTGGTAGCCATTAAAGCTGCAATAGATCGTTACGTGTTCACTTTTTCCCTATTGATTTGTACTAAAATACCTTGCAGCGAATATAATATGATACAGTGACATGAAGTCCCACTGTTTACAACTTCAACCCATTAAATTCTCTATTCCCCCAGCTCTCATTTCTCAATACTAATCTGACAAAGCATCACTTTGATGATGAGCACTGGCTGTACGTGTGCATGTGTGTGTGCACTTGTGGTGGTGGCTGTATGTGAGTGTATCTTCATGTGTGTGTCTGTCTCTGTGTTAGGAAGTCGAGAGAACAGCCCCTGTGGAATAGCAATCAGCAGAACAAAAAACGAGTGTTGAAAAAAGAAAAGAAAAGATGAATAGCTGTTGAAATAACATAGAGAGAGGGAGAGGGGAGATGTTGACAGCTCTAATTAAAATCCCGCCCATTAGCTCAGTGTTAATTGGATGATTTATTCTCCCATGGGACTGACTGACAATCAAATGATGCTGGTGGTATTAAAATGGATGTGAAAACGAGTATTATCATGCTTGTGATGTGATGATGGCTAAATGAAAATTGCTGTAGTTTTGATACCAGCAATTCCCATGACTTGTCAGCCAATTGGAATCACTTGATCACCAGACACAAGAAGTGCCTGTGCAAATGTAGATGCATTTGAAATGAATTATATAAATTCATGAATATGACATGAATATGTGGGATAATTCAGTCAATGCTAGTAGAAAACATAGCGTAATGACCCAATCATGCATTACATGCAGTATTGCAAGGAGAACATTTAGAGGAACAGCTCATTGTTACTCAGGCAGGGCAGTATTGCTGCATGGAATCACTGCATTGGTATGGGTGAAGCTTGGTTGCAAGAAATACTGTTGCCAAATTGTAACATGAGCCAACACTTGCCTTGAAGAGATGTTGAGGTCACTGTCCAGTGATGACGGGATGAGAAAATCATTAATTTAATAAACAGAACGACAACATTAGTTTAACTGTCATGCAGAACAAATTGACTGAGTCAAGATATTTGGTCACATAGCGGTCTTTTCAGGTTGCGGTTTCTTCTGATCCAGTGTATCATTGCATCTTCTGACACCACCGTTGACATACAGTACTTTATAGAAAGACATCTTCATATCTTAAATAAATAATCTCTTACCAGGAGTTAAGCCTGGGTTTCTGTGGTTATCCATGGCAGGAAGCATAAACATTTATGAATAGAATAATTTTATCACTGAACTGTAGAGAGTAACATGTCAGTGGAAGTGTAGACTGTGTTCCCTTGTTACATTTGGTGTGTGCATGCTCAACTCGATCTCTACTATGTTACCTACAGACTACTAGAGGTATTTATGACTCCAATTTTATGACTCATGAGTTACTGTTGAAGTAGAAATCATCAGGCCCCACTGTGCTGGGTCAGTGCCCAAGGACTGACTTGTCACAGATCTACTGTATTTCCATGCTGCTGTTACCAATTACATTGCATTAGATTATATTACAAGATAATGATCCTTGACTGATTGATTGGGTCATAAATGAATCAAAGAATAGGAGAACAGGACAAACAAGGAAAAAAACGAAATTCCTTGCATTTATTTTGGCTCAGCTGATGTAGTCTCGGACAGCTTCATAGGGGGAAAAAAATTATTGGCCAATTTTGAAACAATTACAAATTTTAATTGATACGACTGAGAATAAAGCCCAACTATGATTAAATGGAGGTCATTAACTCACCAATTTGCATTATTACCAGCATTAGGTGCATTGGTGTTGGCTGGGTGCGGCGGTCTCATATTACATGGCCTGGGGCACCGCATAACAAGCGAGCTCTTTTTGGGCCGCCTTGTTGAGATCGCCACTGGCATCTTTATAATAAATTGTGCTGACTGGCTACTGAGGTAGTGATGGCCGATTTAATCGCCAGTTGAGCTTATTCTCGATCGTATCAGTAAATTTATGGTGTTCAAGAAACCAGCCAATATTTCCCCCTGGCTGTCCGAACTACATCAGCAGGCAAATAAATGCGAGGCTAAATTTTTTCACTTGTTTGTCTGTTCTCCCTATTCTTTGTTCGTTATGACAATCAGCTCGATCGAGATCATCCTCTTGTAATATAATCAATGGCCTGTGATGGCTGGCACAACTCGTAAATACCGGCAAATCTGTATCGATCGCGGGCGCTGACCCAGTGAAGCTGATGTTCACTTTCAGCCAGTGTCATCGGTGTGAACCGTAAACTCTCGGTAATCTGGCCGGGCGCGGCATGAAGGATCGGTTGATACACACGCAAATGTGACAATTTACGATCTCCTTTCACTGACATCACTACTCACGGTTCGACGGTCAAAATTGATGCATCAAATGTTGTAACCTGCCGCCGGTTTCAATACCGAGGCTTCCGGAAGCCAACTCTGGTAGGGTGACTGAGACGATATTCCTGCTGTGTGTCGGCGGTGGGCGGGGCCGCGGATCGAGAAGAAACCGCGGCACCTGGTTCGCGTAACGGGCTCGATCGACGTTCTGCGCGTTGATTAAACCGTGTTGTCGTTCTGTTCGACAAGTCGGCGGTTTTTCTCGTCCGTCACTGGTTGAACTTTCAGCTCAGGCGGTGTTATTCGCTCGACGGACGTGACGGCCAGCCAAGCTTCGCCTGTCTGTGATTCAATGCGGCTTATTCTTTAATATTGTTCTGAGTGTTCTCGCTGCTGTGCTGCGTGTGCGTTGAATGGTGTGTTTCTGCTGGGTCGTTGTCACCGTGATGCGTGATTCGTGATTTATTCGTTTTCAGGTGCGTTGCTGGGGCATTGATGCGGTCAGGCCGAGACCCGGCGACAATCGTGGGGTGCTGGTGTCAGGCTACGGCGAACCTCGTTTGGTCATTTTGTCACAGGCGCGTGAACAATCGTTTTCACGTCGGGCCCCAACTATAACGTCATTTGATTGTCGGTCGGTCGGAATAAATCATCCGGTGTTGCTGAGGCTAATGGAGGTTGTGGTAGGCTGTCGGCCTCTGTTGACTCGGCGGCTATTTTCTTTCAACGCTGGACGACCAGCTTTATTCACGAGGGGCTGTTCTCGACTTCGAGACAGTTACACAGCAGACCACTCACTGCTCAACTCTCACCAGTCACCACATCACGCAACCATCCCTTCAACTTCC
>BRZM01000412.1:0-15913 GCA_033238685.1 Lates japonicus | reverse complement strand
TTTTAGTAGCATAGAAATGTAGGGGTTGGTGAAATACACCTCACATCCTCATCCTCTGAGCTCAGAAAGAAAAAAAAGGAGCCAGGTTTTTCAGAATGAATACCGTTAGACAGAATAATACACTGAGAAGGAAATAGAGCTTAATTTGAACATTCATTAGTTCGATATTGCTATGGCTGGAAATAAACTACAATCACTCTCAAACAAACAGGATGCCTGGCACTGAACACATCCACATAAACACTCTTCCCTGTGGTGGTGATGACGTCACCATGCAGGTGCAGCAGTGAGGGATTAAACTACCAATGACCGCCCGTCATTGCCTTTAAAAAACTTCTCTAATTGGTCCAGTTACATGAAGCTGCTTTGGCTCTGCCTCTGTCTTGTTCCACTGAACCATTGTTCTGTTGAGTGTTTTCTCTAAGCCTGTGGCTTCGTAATGACACATTTTCCAGCAACAGTTGCTCTTCCCTGCTGCTTTAGATCTTCTGGGATGAGGCTACAGCTAATAGTATAGTATTAAGGCAGAGGTAGGCTATAGTTAGTAACAGCATTGAATAGCTTTGATGTACAGCATGCTTGATAGAGACTCTAAGTTCTAGCTTTGGTTGCAATTATTTCTTGGCTGGAAAATGATGAAAAGTGCTGGAATATTGTCTTTGTAAGGTCTCGGCTTCACTGGGGGTCATGTGATGTCACCTTTTTGGATGTTTCACCACCCATTTTATTACCCTAGCTCATGTTTTCAGGTATAATTTTCAGATAGTGAAGCTTTTTCTGCTGTTAGAATACAAGGCCCATTGAAAACTATTACATTTAATGATGAGAAGGTAATGAAATGGTGTGTTTTCTCCTTATTATTCTGTTGTTTGGTCAATATAATGCTTACTTTAGTTTGAAAATTGCTCCTCCAGGATTTTCTCCTAACTGTCACATCGTCATGTCAGTTGTTATTGCGTCAGCATACTTTGTTGTCAGTGGTCGGTCCTCCTTCCTGGTTACTTCTGCACCAGCTGTCAGCTTCCTAACCTTAACCAAGTCCTGTTATGCAGGCCATAATTTGACAGATGTATACTAATAAATATATCAATGTCTGTGGAGATTCTCAGTCATCCAGGCCTGGGAAGGACTTAATCAAGGTCAACTTGACTTAGTTGTAGATGCTTGAGGATGTTTCACCTTTCATCCAAGAAGCTTCTTCGCTTCTCTGAAGTAGAACTGAAGAAGTGCCATATTAGGAGCACAGTGTTTTATGAATCAGAGATGTGTTCTTCAGAGAAGAGAAGAAGCCTCTTGGATGAGAAGTGAAATGTCCTCATGTATCTGCAACTACGACCAGTTGCCCTTGATTCACTCCCTCTTGGTTAACAACATATCCTCATTATGTTAATAGAAAATGTAATTCGGTTGCAGTAATGTTTCCTTCAAAACATATTTGGTGTTGCAAATTAGTTGTATATAAACATAATTTAGTGGACAGGGTTGGTCTGGAGGCGATCTTTAATGATCTGGGGGTCAACCTGTATTTACACTCAAGCTCAGGCCCCCCTAATACCAAACCTCACCCTTCACAGGCTGCCAAAAACAATCTGACAGAAAACAGATTAGTATTAGTTAAGTACTTCCAAAAGGCAAATCAGTTTTAATGAATTAGAATTGCTTAAGGGAATTACTTATGTCACTTATATAGTCTTGTTAGAGTCGTCTGGTTTCGCCTACAGTACCTTTTCCTTCAAGAACAGTTTTAGACCACAGTTATTGGGGTTAAGCATGTATTAATTGAGATCAAGGGTGTAGTAATACTGTCTTAAGGCAGAGAGAAGGCGAGGTGTTGTGACAACGATGTTTAGCTGGATTTAAAACTCAGGACATTTTTGTTACATGTTGTATAACATCTGCAACAGAACCCACAGAGATATGACAGTGGCAGCAGTTCCTCTGTGTTTGTCTTACCAAGACATATAGTAGAGCTGCTTTTACAGCCTTGCTCATCCTTACAACTTGGTTTGTGTGTGTGTGTGTGTGTGTGTGTGTGTGTGTGTGTATTTGATTGCAAGTGTTATTTATGAAAGTTATGTTGAGTACAGGAATTCTCCACTGTACACCAAGGAGAGCACTACTGGACTACTTCTCGCTTTCTTTACACACACACTCTCTCTCTCTCTCACTCACACACACGTGCACACACACACACACACACACACACACACACACACACACACACACACACAGCATGCTGAGTCTAGGTACTTTCCCTTCCTTCACATCCTCCCACCCAGATAGACACACATACTGTTACACCAAGGTGAATTTTGTGTGCCTCGTGCATTTCTCATTTCCTTTCCAATGACGTTTTTATTAAAAGATAAATTGTAGACAGAGCTCTGTGTAAAAAGAACATATTAATTCAGCTGTTGCTTAATTGCATCAGGGATTTAGGGGTACTCTTCTGTCCAATTTGCTAGTACAACTCCCTGCAAAAGCTCTCAGTCTGCTCCTAATCTGCAAACCAAGCAAGTGTGTGTGTGTATTTTTTTTTCTTAAAAGACACTGGATTTATACTGGGATTAATAGAATGAGAGAGATGTAGCATCACTCAAACACTCCAGCTCTATCACTGAATTCAATTTAGCATATTTTTCTGTTTCTCTCACACCGCCCTGAGCATGCCTAAGTACTTCTTCTGTTTCTCACAAAGTCCCTCTCTGTCTTTTGCATATCCCTCCCTGTTCGCTGGGTGTTTTTCTCCCCATATGCACACACTCTCACACACACATACGTAACTATTTATTATATTCAATTGCAGGAGCTTTGATGTGACATAACACTTTTTATTAATTACATTGTATCACGACAGACTGGTCCACGTTCAGAGAGAAATCATATTATCATCGTCATCATTATCATCACCATCATCACCATCATTACCATCATGACTCACTATGATCATTTCCACCACGCAACTGTATGACTGTACAGGTTCCCTCTGGTGTGTGTTGTGGTGTGTGTTTGTGTGTGTGTGTGTTCACCAGCAAAGCACAGATGGGTGGCATCAAAACTTTTGCTTCGCCAAATAACAACCTGCTTGCAAAGACAAACATTAGCGGCATCAGTCAGAATATTTCCAGCTTTTAATTACCTTGTGTGCTTAGCAATACAACTGTTTCTAACATTTTGAAGAGCATTTTTAGGCATAGAAAGAACATTTAACATCTCTCTCATACAGAAACCTTTACAGTGTTTTGTCGTCGTTCCTATTTTAAGCCTCTTACAATCCAAACATCTACAAAACATCCAAAATCCTCCTTTTTTTCTACCACAGTGGTAGCAGCGAAACCCTCTAAACACAGAGACAAATAGCATAGAATCCAAAAAATCTGGTACTGAAAAACAGAGATACTGCATATAACAAAATCACAGTTTAATTTTTTTCTTTTTCTTGTTTTTTTTCATTTTCTTTTTTACTCTATTTTTTTCTCTTTTTTTTTGTGCAGAGAAGCCATTTTTGTGGTATTACATTCTTCAGGGCGTAAGGGCTCTAGAAGCATCCAAGCACAAAGGTAATCTTCAAGATGACCTTTATGATATTTCAGCTCTATTAGCTTAGACTGTGATGTTGGGGTTGTGAGAGAGAGAGGAGAATAAATGTGATATGGATAATAACACTCCCAAAGTTGTGACGTGTATCTGTACTGTATGTGTAATATGCTTCAGTCCACTGAGTTACATGGTTTAGCCCCAACTCAGCTCAATGTTTATGTAAAAGTGAGGCGATATATAGACAAGGAAAATATCTGTTAATATTGCTCATATTTTCTCTGAAACCCAGGCTTATGTAAAGTGTGTAGAGAAGAAGGCTGATTTTGGAGTCATAAATAAAGCAATTGAGTGATTCCATAAATCTTAGCTGCCATAATACCAACCTCAGTCCTACACGACCAGGTAAAGTCATTTATCATGAATTGGTGAACAGCGACAACAAATCAATTCCGGATTCCTACGTTGAATCTCTTTGCATTTGAACTAGGATTTGGCTAGAGTCTGAACCCAGCCTACGAATCCCTCATGACTCACTCTGGCATCAATCAGCCTTCTCCACACACACACACACACACACACACACACACACACACACACACACACACACACACACACACACACACACACACACACACACACACCGCCGGGAGAATTAGCATACATCGCTCTGCATCCCTGGGGCCTGCTGTATGTCATTTTGTGTATTTGTGAGTCCCATGCAGCTTCCCAATTCTCTGCCCTCCACTTCTAAGACAAAAGAAGAAAATAGTACAATCTAAATACTGACACAGTCTCGGACACAGCAGTTAGCGACGCCTATTTCTTTCAGCAGCTTATTCACATTTGTACATGTATTTTTGTTCATTCCTCGCGCTGTTATTTCTATTTTACAAAAAAAAGGAAAGTAGCACTTCTAGAGACCAAAGTTTAAGACTATCACGTAAGTCAGTATAGGCAGCATAGAAGAGGAAAGTTGGTTGAATAGTCTATTTTACAGTAGGTCACTTGAATAAGAGAGAGAAAGAGAGAAGTCTGCGATTGTCAGTCCCTCCTTTTCTGAGGTGTCCATTCATACAGCAGTTGTTGTTTTTCCTCCTTTTTTTTCTTTGTTTGACCAATATCTTTGATCTGAGGCATTGATGCAAAGACAGCCGCTCTTCATCCAGAGTTGTGTTAAAGTTTCACAGAACGCTCCTACGTTGTGCTGACAAGTTTTCGTCATAACAAACACAGCCTCTTCCTGTTACTGTCAAAACATCACCTCATCCAACTTGACACAGTTCATTATTTAAAAAAAAAGAAAGGAAACACAGCAGGTACTCTACTCTTTTGACATTGGAGGCGTTCGTACTGTGTTTGTTTCTCACCGTTTTTTCCAGCTCACACACAGGCCCTCACGCATCCTGCCCTCTGTTATTGCACAGAGTTATTGTGTAGCAAGTTTTTTTGAATCGAGTTGAGTGTGTTCACTCAGTGCAAACTCTACTTGACTATACAGCAGGGATGGATTTTGAGGACCTTGCTAGCACTGCACTGTCAATGCTGCAGCTGTTAACCCTTTCGTTCGTGCGCTGACAGGTGACAATAATTATGCAATATGTCAAACTAAATCTACAAATGTGACAGACTGGTGAGACATCCATCCCTGTTGTAGAGTACACTGTACATGAGGACAGGCTAGGTAGCTGTTAAGAGGGAGCCTGACATAAAAATACATATACACTCAAGATTATCTTATACATTTGCTAAAACATAATCAATTCACTGTTCAATCTGTTTGTTGTTGCAAAAGGCAACCTTAGATATAGAAAGAAATGTACAAAATGCTTCTTAATTTATAAATGATAATACTATAAATCAATAAAATCAACATTTTCAAGTTCACAAACATCAATACCATCAAGTGCTGTTGTTAATAAACAAATAAGACTTAAAATTCCAGATTGATGATTTACATCTAATTAAAATGGCTGTTAGTGAAACTGCAGTGATTACGACTTCTTTATACGTCTGTAAAGAGTAAAATATGCCCTAGTAAAATGCAAAAACAAGCACTAAATGTGTTTCCTCGCATGCATGTGAGCTGTTGTATATACAGTGTGTCTATAAGTGTTTGACCAGATATGTGAGCTGTACTGTAAGTGAGTGAAGTGGTTCTCCAGCACGGGGATGTGTGGTGCATTACTGAGTTTATTTTCAGTGTAAGCTGTTGATGGACTGCCACTAAAATGTGTGTGGGGAGTGTTTATGTGTGTCTGTGTTTGTGTGTGAATGTGGTTGAGGGCAGCCATTGGAATGTGATGGGAGCGTGAAGTTGAAGTTGTGGCTTATTAGAACATCTGCAGGCCACAGTAATGACGGATGTTCGCTCTCACTTTCTCCCTGAGGACATTCACACCACCTCTCTTTCCCTCTCTGCCCTTTTTCACTCCGCTATCTTCTCTCTCTCCTTCCGTCTTTTCCTTGACCCACTCATACCTTTCCACCTCCATTGTCTTCTCCTTTCTACCCCATTGCCTCTGTTCAGAACTCTCTCCCGTCCTCTCCATTTCTTCTCAATATGCATTATTACCTCTCCTCTTATTTCTCCTCTCCACTGCTCCTCAGTCCTCTTTCTGTTTTCTTCTCCTTCACCTCTCCTCTCCTCTCGTCTCCTCTCCATCCCTCCATCCTTCCTTCTCAGCCATAAAACAATAAGTCTTGAATGTCTGTGAGGAGACTGTGCTAATGGAGCCCATTAGGCTGTAATGAAATATACATTACACCATTACAGAGGACAGGGCCTGGCTAAAGCACTGCACCGCTCAAATAATAAAACATGCACAATTCAATTTCCTTCTCGGCCCATTTTGAGTATCTTTTCAGTGTGTGTGTGTGTGTGTGTGTGTGTGTGTGTAAAAGATGGAGGGATGATGGGAGAAGGTATATAGTGCGTGTGTGTTGTGTGCATCCCCTCTGGCACAGATGTGGTTTTCTTTAAGGATGTCTGAGTGCTGAGAGCCTTGATGATTTAATATGGGTTGACCAAATGAACCACACCTTCTACAGTGCCGCCACCCACACATCTGACCGTGATCTGACCACTCAAAAGCCAGCCTCCCTTAGCAACCTTTACACCCTCCCTCCCCCCACCCTCAACACCAAGACCACGCAATTGTCGGACAGCTGCAGACAAATGAATCAATTGACCTACGACACGAGCGCTCTAACATCACAAGTGAAGCATCTGTCACTTCGGTGGGAGGCTGGGGTGGGGTGGGGATGGTCATCATGTTACCCTGTGCTGTATGACAGTGCAGTCAAAGCCTGAGAAAAGTAATATGTAACAGAAAACTAAGATAAAATTCAGTATGCAGGTATGAGTGCATATATCTGTAAAATCATATATATCAATCTGTTGCGTGAGGAGATACTGTAGATCAATGCCAGATAGTTCAAGCTTTTTTTTTTTTTTTTTTTACAGTTTTTTTATATTTGTCATTTAGTTACAGTAAAGTAGAATAACTCAGCCTTCTTTCTCAATTATTTTTCCATCACAGCAGCTCAGTTAAGCCTCAGTTGGCACTGTATTGTTAGTCCTTTTTTTTTGTAATCAGCAAAATTGGCCAACCAGAAATCATCCCATCTCACCTCCTGATTTTATCTGACAGGCAGAAAACCAGATTGTGTTTTCATTTCCTCCTGTTTTTGGTCATCACTCTTTTCAGTCATTCCTCTATATGTTAACCAGTGTGTTAATCATCATTTGTGTAGTCTTTTCCGCAAGCCATGTCGGATGAATGCTGACATTAATACTTGTGTGCAGTTTTGAGAGACAGACAGAAAGACATAGACAATAGACAGACAGGGTGAGAGGGGAAAACACAGTGTCTTTATGGCTCAACATCTCGCAGAGCCATTTCCTCTGAAATGTCGCACAGTCTCATATTTACACGCAAAGGATTGAAGCTTCACTGCACCTCCTTGAAATTTCTGGATGTTCAAACGAGTCCTGTTGTCCGACAGGCAGCGATGGATGAGTCACTAAATTTTAATGTCCTGTTAATCAGGTTTCATCAATTTAGCCCCAGTCAGTTTAAAGCATTTGAAAAGAAGTGAGAAGCCTTTTTTTTTTTTTCCTCCAAGTAAAATTACTCTTCATAAATGTCTCTTCGGGAAGGAAGGAGGGAAGGAGTAGAGATGCACAAAGGAGAAGAAATTGGTAGGGAGGAAAGAGGCGATTGGGGATGAGTTGAAGAACTTTTTGATTGCCTTTAAGAGTTCGATAATAGCTTCACATCCTGTACAGCGGTACGTTGCACGCACACACGCTTCATTCAGAGGTATAACACGCAGCACACGCGCACACACATGCATGCAACCTCAAATGCACATACACACTTAGATACAGTAACCATTCCCACCTCAGCACACATATCTCGCACACATACACACACATCCAAAACTCTCCTTCTCCCTCCTCTTGTGTTCAGCCTAGTATATCCAGGTATACAGGTGAGGCCTTGGCCAGATTAAGGAGCAGACCATGGATTTCTTTGATGTTGAGTCTCATGTGGGGCTCTCTCTGCCAGCAGCCCAGCATCAGGTCGTACACTTCTTTAGGACAGGTCCTGGGGCGCTGCAGCACCCTGCCCTGGGTTATACACTCTATCACCTACAGAGGAAGAAATGAAAAGAAAGCAAAGAAAGACATAAAATTTAATGTCAGCAGTAGTCATGGCCCTCTGTTATAAAACAAAACAAAAGGGGGAAAAAAACAGGAACAACCCAGTCGATTCACGCTTCAATCCATAACTTTCTGCATATTCAAACCCCAGTGAGGATGATGGAGTATCTGCTTGGTAGAGCTGTTTCACCTTGCTGCAGTGGATACAGTGAAAATGTCAGAGTGAATAAATTATGAATACTGATTTGATGAAGTTACACTGCACTGGAGTAGTATAACAGTGTGAGAGGAAAGTCTCCACTTACACATTAAAAAGTGGTATCGTCTTGATCCACAAAAATCTCTCTCTCTGTCTCTTTATCTATATATCAAGACAATGCAGAGGAAAGCCCTTTCTACAGAGAGTATATATTATCATAGCAGTTTTGAGAATATCCATAGTGGTATTTGCCTGTAATATAGTTAAGCTTTTTATTATTTCCTCAAACATTAGATACACCCTGCTGTGTGTGTGGAATGAATCCCAATACCTTCTATTAAGGCCCAAAAAGCACTGATGTTTTCCAGGTCACTATATAATGATAATAATAATGATACCTAATAAGATTATCTATATTATTAAGGATCCGAGCTGTAAGAGTGGTATCTCTTTGCCAATCAAGCAGTTACCAGCTCCTCCTCATTCTGTGATGGGAATCGGTTTGTGGGAGTAGATATATGATGGATATCTCATTTTGAAACAGAAGTCCACATCCTGTGTATTAGATATCTGAGCATCACATTTGGGTCAGGAGGTGAGTGAACTGTGAATCAGCAGAAATTTAATAGATGTAAATAGATAAGAAGAGGGGACTAAAGGTTAATTTTAGATGTAACCAGAATGAGTCAGAGGAAAAAGCACAACTGTTGGCACGGTTAGAAAACTGTAACCGGAGTTGAGGTCATAATGTGGTTCAGGTTGTTGAGGTTAAGGTTAAGGGTTGAAAGGCTCTGCTATAGCTGCGTTTTCCGGAAACTGGGTTAAGACCGTGACTGTAGTAAAGGGAAGATTTGTAAGAGTTATTAATTATTGAGAAGCAACAGCCAAATGTTTACTTATTCATTTAATAAATAAATGCATTTAATACGGTAGTTCAAATTGAGGGATTTGATATCCTTTTATTGTCAGTAATCTGATGTAATTTGAGTGAGTGTTTCACAGAGCTGAAACGATTAGTCAACGTTTAGTCAGTCGTCAGAAAATTAAAATATTTTCCCTTTTTTGTTTTAAAATCGTTAAAATCATCTTGTTTCACACTATCAGACTGCATCACATGTACTCTCTATCTGCTTCTTCCAGCTCTTATGATGTTTACATTGCGTGAAATCCTCAATGGAAATATTCTACTGTAGATATACACTTCTGTGTATCATTTTTACATATTTCCCCCATGATTCAGCCCGGTGAATTTGGTAACGTTGGGGTCTCCACTGGAATTGAAGAGTTCTGTGAGTTTAAGAAAATGTGTTGCTGCTTACTGTGAATCTGTATTAACTAATCCACAGGCAAGTCACTGCTTGTTAAGGGGTTTAAACAGCAACTGTCTTGACAAATGGTTAATTATTTAGGTCCTTCATCAAACAAAAGTCACTGGCTCTGGCTTCTCAGATGTGACGATTTGTTAATTTTCAGTTTTATATCATTATAAATTATGTATCACTGGGTTTTGGTCTGTATGACAGACAAAATAAGCAGTTTGAAAATGTCGCCTCAGGCAAAATGGGAAATTGACATTTCTCATGATTAATTGAGAAAATTAGTTTCAGCTGCAGCCCTAATGTTGAATATTTATTCTTGGTAGAAATCCTTACTCAGAGTGAATCTGCTGGCTACTGTCACTGTATGCTGTTTGTTAGGAAACACCTGGGAAACCAAAGGAACAGTCCTTAACCAAAGGAACAGACACTTTGTTGTAGCAGTGCCACCAGACCACAAAATTCAGTGTGATCCATGACAAAAAAAAGGGACATTTTGTGAGTCCTTTTGAAAAACAGGGTTTTGAATTCCACATCTGCCCCTACACCAGCCTGACAGCAATGCCAGACAGTAGTGACTTTGCTGTAGAACAGCAAAACCAGCAAAACCAGGTTCCCCAGCTCTGTGCCCTGCCTTACAATTAATTCAAAACACAATAAAAGGCTAAACAACTTACTGAGTTTCTAAGCAATGTATCTTAGCCTTATATAATGAGATGACTCATGCCAGGATTCACAAAATGTATACCTGTGAGAAACCTGTGCACACGATTGATCAAATATTTAGTTTTACTTTTACTGAAGGGCTGTTTCCTCATATCTCCGGGCTGCAACATCTTGTTTGCCATTACTTATTAAGCTGAAGGTGCTTCCAAGGTAACATTTGCATAAAGTTGCTGCTTTGTACTTTTGACTACACTTCTTTTGTGTTGTGATGGATCCATTATCTTCACATGATGCCTGTTGTGTCTGCTGGTGTGTTTAGAGGTCGTAATAATATGGTCAAATTTACAGTATAATAAGTGACTGCACTGTGTTCTGTACCTCATTATTGGAGAGTTGGTACCAAGGCTGTTTTCCATAGGTGAAGATCTCCCAGAGAACAACTCCTAGACTCCAAACATCACTCTCAGTGGTGAACTTCCTGTACATGATGCTTTCAGGGGGCATCCAACGGATTGGTAGCATGGTGTGACCTCCGACCTTTTGAGCATACACACACGCGCACACAGAGAGAGAGAGTGTAAAGTCAGTACAGAGTGAACAAAAGAAAGACTGAAGATTTAGAGAGCTGTTAAGCATCCTCAGAGTCACCCCATCCTCTGACAGACGTGAACTCTATATTCAATTCTCCTCTATTCATTTCTGCTCTGAGACATCATGCATTTTGAATGCATGGTCATGCAGCTTTTTCACATTTCTCACAAGGTTCACTCCGAAATTTCAATACATTTTAAAGTAGTGCTGCAAACATTTCACTCCTCCAAACTGCTGCCCGAGGTGTTAAAGTGAGCGAGGTTTGGTGATATGGCACAGTAGACTGCATCATCTCCCTGACTGTAGCACACCTCACTCCTGATCAGCATATAATTTTATTCAATGGAATAGTATGCTTGTGAGAAAGTATTGCTTTACATTTCCTCAGACAAAGAGGGCTTATGCTGTTGAGCTCGCAATGCCCAAGATAACTGGCCACAGATCACAATAAGACGATAAATCAGAAAAATAAATAGTCTGATTGAACAACAGGGGAAAAAAAGACACATAATCAGGAAACAAGTTAAATGTATGCTATAAAATGTGTGAGCCACTTTGTGTGAGTCAGCAAAAATGTTAGCAGTCTTGCATTTGGAAATTTTTTGAAAGTATCTGTTCCAGTGTAAACTATTGCAGAATGCAATATGTGTCCTGCTAGTGAAGTTAAATTAATGGAAAAATAATTTAACCCTTTAAAATTGTTGCATCAAACAATGTGATGAGCTCCAGTGATTCTCAGAGAACAGAAATCAACAGCTAAGGAACTCACAGGCACTCTGAGAGACATTTGGTCATTTCATTACGCTCTAATCTGAACTGAGCCTTTGGAGCCTGTTTGATTGTCGTATTCATTTGATGTTTTTACTGTTCATAAACACTGACAGCTCATTTCAGACTCTCGCAGACTGTGAATGTAGCCTTGCATCCAGTTAATGTTGCAGTAGAGGTCAGAGTCTGGAAAACTTTTCATGCTCCACTAGTGACATAAAATACACACTGTCATGTAACTGCAATCCTATGTTTTAATAAAGGCTATAATGTCTTGCATATTAATTATGTCTCAGTGTCCCTGAGCCATGAAAAGAAAAACAAAACAGTACGTTTTAACCCTTTGCTTTTCCTCCTTAAGTAGCTTTAAGGCTGGAAAAATCACCTCGCTTGTCACTGGCTACAATATACAGTGGGTAAAATATTCAAACCCAGTTATGCCATCTAATAGGAAATATTCTAAATCTCTTTGAAACAACCTGACATATTTACTTTTTTGGGGGAAATTTTGGGATCTCCTCTAGAATTTAAAGTTGTGTGGGTTTGAACGATTTTTGGCTCCACAGCATTAATTTGTAATGAAGGACCCTCTGGCAGGTCAGGAAGTTTAAAGGGATGAATGATAGGTTTGTCAATGCTTGAATTTTTAATACTTAAGTGTTTAAAGTAAAGCTGAATGAAACCTACCCATGTGCTGATGTTGTTGTCTCTTATATTGAACCTCCCCTCACCCCTCATTTCTTCTCCTCACTTGAATCTACCGACCGATCTGTGCTCCATTGCGCCACACAGACAGCGCAATCCATTTTCTGAGGTTTATGCCTGTTATTAATGGCTTGGTACCCACACTTGGCCTGTTTCTGTGTTAGTCAGTGGGTTATTTAATGGAGTAATAAAATGTGCACGGTCACATAGATAGCCATCAGGTTCGCTGGTACGTCCAGGGAAACATATCTGCCCCCCTCTCTGCAGCTCTTACTCTTCATAACCAGGCGCTCGTTTTTCTCTCTGTAACGCCATGTCTCCCTCCTCGTTTGTCTGTTTCTCATTTACACTTCTTTCTCTGTTTCTGTCAAATTCGAACATGCTTTATTGGCATGGCCATAACAAGGTTAGGTTCTGCCAAAGGGGAGTGCAAGCATTGAACGAATGCCAATACAGAATGCAATAAAAAAGACAAAATATAGTTTACACACCATCCAATACTATTTATATAGCAACATGCACATTTTCTTCATCTTTGGATAGTCTTAATCAGAATTATAATGCTGTGCTCTCAAATGCTAATCTCAGAAATGAATTATGTGTCCAAAATCACTCTCTTTTTTACTGGAGCATATATAAGATACCACAAGCATCAGCACCAGTGCCAGCTGTTCTTTTAAGTTCACTTGGCTTAAGTTAACTTTGCTTGCTTACACAGATTAAACTGAAGAAGGTAATGGAATATGGTTGACATATCTGATTGGTCACACACAATACTGTCTTATAATTATATTAACGGGGAAGACTTACAGTGACATTTAAAATAGATAGATAGACCTCCAACTAGCTGAAGTGAAGCTGGAGCTTCCAGAAAAACCTCAAAATCCTTTTGCCATTTGTCACTGCATTTGTAAAATTCTGCCTTGTAACAGAGCCTCACTCAACAGTATGTTGTGAGTTTGGTGGCCTTCAACAAATTTCACATTTCCTGTGAGCCCTATTGTCCACGGGCTAAACAACTAGACAGTAAAAATGACATTAGAAGAGAGCATTGGTGAGTTTAATGGACATAAACTAGTTATGATATTATAAGTACTGGCCTGTTGATTTCATGTGAGTTGTAGTTTTTCCTGTGCTCAGAAAGTAATCACTGTTAAACTTAAAATCAGAAAGGTTTCAGTTTTTTATTGCAGCTGCTCTAGTGGATTCCAGTTTGTCTTGGTTAGTTACAGTGAGGAGTTACAGAAGAACAGAGGCCAGCCTGGACATCACCTCATGACTTGAGCTCTCTATTGTAGGAACATTTTACTCCCAGAACTCAGATAAAATATCAGTAAATATCATGCACCCCACAGTAAATAGATAGTGATTTTGGACACAGCAATTGTTTATTCTACTCTATTCTGTCATATAGATGATTCTGACAGTATTTATTCACTGATGTGTCTGAACCTGCTCATATCCATTAGTAGTTTTGTTTTATTCATCATGGCTGATCACATCCCTGATGGTCTGAAATATTAATACTGGGCTCTTGAACTGCTGTGGTACATTTTTTTTAAAATGTTTGTTAACTGTGTGTGTGTGTGTCAGTGCATATCTGAATGAGTGAGTATGAGAAAGAAATGAGGAGGAAAAAAAAAGGGCAGTCTCTTCAAGAATGCCTTAACAAGGCTGAATTGAAAGAGAAAACAGAGAAGAGAAAACAAATGAAGAAGCAAGGGAAAGCCTCCAATTAAACCTTCTTGTCATTGGGGAGGAGTGGGCATCAAAAATGAAGAAAGTCACGTTTACAGTGGTACAGTAAGACCAAACACTTTCAAAGATTCTCACTGATGGTGAATCTCTCCCTGTCATCAGCTCCGTCTGTTTTCTTTTTGCTGTCAGTAGCTTTGTCGTCTGTCTTTGTCTCCTTTGCTGTTCTTTGCCATTCCCTTCTCTCTCATTTACTCTCACCTTCTCTTACCATCTCTAAACCTGTCTGTCTGTTCTGTCTCTCTCGCTCTGTCTTATACATATGCATCATTTCAGCTAGACCACTGCCTGAGTGTTTCAGGGAAAAAAAAAAACAGGAGGGCTGTGGGCTCTCTGTAGTGACCTCCTAGAGACTGATGTAACCATGGAAACTGGAACAGTTAAAAAGAAAGCATTATGGGATGTGGTGTAGGAGGGGCTAATGCGACTAACTCCACCTCCTCTGTTACACAGGAACCCTAACTTAATTGCCCTCTACGTTGCTATGGAAACAAAAACTCTTTCCAAGAATGCTAGTCTGTGTTTGTGTTTGTGTGTGTGTGTGTGTGTGTGTGTGTGTGTGTGTTGGTTGGTTTTATTTTTTTTCCTCTGGAGAAAAGAACTTGTTTTTCTGGCCTTCTCACATACAGTGAAATGGTTGACGTATAAGTTTATATGACACTCACTGTTCAACCTGTCTCTTAGTAATTTTGTTTATATAGCTACAATTCATTTGCAGCAGAAAAATATGTTTTGAAGGACATGTGGCGCTGCTTGGATCATGGAGCATGTTTTCTGTTAACATAATGAGGAAACGTTCACTTACATATTTGTTGAGACACTTTTTTAATGGTTATGCTTAGGCACTAACAGCATCTGGTTATGGTTAGGGAAATGTTGTGGAAAAAGATCACAGTGGCTTTAGACACAATGTGTTTATTTATATTTAAATAAAACCACAGTCTTTCCCTAACCTTAGCCAAAGGTTTTTTGCAAAACCTAACCATGGATGGGACAGCTGGACAGGGGGAATTGAACGCTGATCTCTGGAGTCACGTGTTTAGTATGCCTGTCAGAAAATGTTGCCTCTGAACATAGTCCAGCCAGTGATGACGCTGCCGCCACAAAGTAACTAGGAAAACAGTTTAGTAATATATAAATGTAAAGTCTGGACAACAGGGTTGAGTTGTTTATTTTAGTGATGCTGCCTCTCTGACAATTTTTTTTTTTAAATCCAAAAAAAATCTGGTTTGTTTGGATTTTCAAAGCACGTTCTTGTCCAGTTAAATTCTTTGAAGAGCTGCTGTATTTTTCATGGATGTCCCAAATAGATAAAATATTCAGCAGGTATTTCTAGCAGGGTTCTGCAATATGGACAAAATTAACAAGTCAGTTTTTTAAATTATACTAGTTTTCAAAGTAAGACGACGACAAGTGGAACTCATGTCTATCTAAAAACTGCTAAATTGTTAGTTAGGTATATTTTGGCACATGGTTTTGGTTTTGTATATAAATAATAACAATGATAATCGAAAAGGCAGAGTAAGACTATATAAATATAAATGATAAATCATAGAAAGTCTTCCAGAATGATCAGTTAAAATGTGTACAAAAAGAAACTGCTGTCCACATCATAGTTTTTCATCTTTGTGTTGAAGTGTATCTGGTCATGCAGACAGCAGTGTTTTGTCTGTCCACATGAATGCTCACTCCTGCACAGATAAATGC
>BRZM01000411.1:111050-127461 GCA_033238685.1 Lates japonicus | reverse complement strand
TAACTCAGGCCTTACATTCACAATATTGGCAGGTTAGGTGAAAAAAAAGACAAAACCAACCAACAGCCACAATCCAACACTCAAAGTAAACCTGGAGTGTTTGGTGAAAACAACACAATATCAACCCAAAGATAACTTAAGTTTCCCAAAGTAATGTGCAAATGACCATGTGCATGCCAGTGTAAACTGTCCAGCGGGTCTCACACCTGTATCAGGAGTACTGTACTCGGGCCACCAACCTCCCATGTTCTCTCCCTCCATCGGGGTTGTGCTCTCTGAGGTGCTGCGTGGGTCCTGGAAGGGGACCTGCCCATCAAACTCAAAGTCCTCCTGCAAGTGAGATAAACTTAAATCAACCAGAGCAGCAACAGGTTATAGAGCAACAATTCTTTAAAAGAGGAGTTTCAACTCCCATAAAACCACAGATTGTCATTTCTACATTTCTGCTTAAGACAGTGGTGCTACTAGGCAGATTGTTTTTTTTGTCTTTCGAGAGAGACAGGCTAACTGTTGCACATACTTCCAGTCTCTAGGCTAGGCCAAGCTAACCACCTCCTGGCTACAGCTCTGTGCTTAACACAGACATGAGAGTGGTACTGATTTAAGCGCATTAAGAATAAGTGCATTTCCCAAAATGCTGAACTATTCCTTTCTTTCCTAGTTTCAAGTCAACATGATTAATCATTCCCACCAGTATCTGGTAAAAATTTCTCGCAATTATTGGACATAAATTGACACTGAAATTAATCTGCTACTTTTTAAAAACAATTTTAAACAATTTTAATTCATGGTAAAAATGGACTAATGACATAATATGCAATTATTCCCTCTGAGACAAAAGGTTTCTATAGGTATCTGTGATTTGCTGTAACAGTAGTTAGTCATTAGTTTGTGCAGAGAGCTAGCCAGACAGGAATATGAACACTTAGGGTTCAATTTTGGTTGTATTATTAAGCTTATCAGACTATTTACAGTCTGGCTGTGCAACCGCTTGCAAAAAGTTCCATTAATAAAATGGAACTGGTTTTAGTTTAGAGGTTACTATGTAGTGAAATGAAATTTAGAAAGAAGGTATTAATTGATTGAGCTTGTTGATGGTCATAAACAGCTAAGGAATAAGTTCTGACTTTAGCAGACTGAAGTAGCTTTGGTACTAATGTATTTCCATTGTTGTTTTATTCAGGGTTTTTTTTGTTTAAGTTAAAATTAATTTGACCTGGGATTGTTAGGTATTTCTGAATTGTATTACTTTATGGAACAGAAAGTGGTAACTAGTAAAATTTCAATCACGTTTTTACAAATAATAGAAAATTGGTTGAATTTAGCTTTTACAGTTAGCATATCTGAGGAAGATGCTTTGCTCCCTAAACTACAACTATGTCAATGGAAATATTACAGCACATATAAACAAAAGAAATGCTGGTGCAACCATTGCACAACCACAGTAATATCAGCATGTCCACCTACCTGCAGGCTTCGTTGGGCTGGAGCTGTTAGCTTCTTGGCCCTGTGTTGACCGAGCCCCCGAGCTTGAGCCAGCTCCTCCTCCAACTCCTGCTGCCGAGTGGCCAGTGCTGGATCGGAGCAGCCAGGAAAGAACCAGTCATCCTCAATCAGTTTTGTGCCACAGGGAAAGGGGAAGGTTGGGTTGGATTGAGGATGTATTTATGGATGGGAGGTGGGTATAAAACGGACTGGACAGAATGATGGTGGAGTGAAAGATTTTTGAAGACATTTTTTGAAGACAGAGATGGAAAGAAGATAAGAAGTGTGATGGCACAGATGGTGTTTGTGTTTTCGATAAAGAGGGAAATGAGGCACTTTCAACACCACAAATATACTTTGTGACATAGAAAACGGTCATCCAACAGTGGAGGCAACAAGAGAGACAGACTAAGAAAAGTATGGAGACAGAGACTGAGGGAATCAAGGATGGAGAAAGAAAAAGTTACTCAAACTCCAGATATGATCACTTTTGTATTTGCATAAGGTATGTGGACCTGAGAAACACTTCAAAAGCAACATTCTGGTCAGAGCCATGCACACCTAATTCGCATAGCAAAAGAAAACAGCATTCAAACATGTGGGAGACGAGGAGGAAAAGTGGCTGTGGGAGGAAGGAGAGGACCCATTTTCATGAGTCACACTTAAAGCCAATGTTTCATCACTGAGTGTTCAATAGGGAGACCAGACAGTTATTTAGAGTTACACTAGACAGGTGCAAATCTTAGGGGGATTCTCACAGTAACTTCATATTATTTGGGTTTTCATTTAGCAGCACAGGATGCAAGCAGGGCAATGCCAAATTGATTAGGCTGAACAAAACATGTTCCCATCTGTTTTGTGACAACAGGCTGATTTTGATGTATAGGGGAGGGAGGGGGGAGGCAGCTCAAAGCAAAGGGTGGGGCAGGAAAAGAAAAGGAGTTCAGTGGGTTAGGCAGTGGTCAGTGTGGGTTCAGTGTATAAACAGGGTTAAGCTGAGACTAAGAACTACTCATATAATGCAAAATTATTATGACAGTATAGTATTGACTATAATTTAGAACATGCATCGGGGCTGAGTCAGATCACCTACACTAATTCTGTTGAATAAAACAGTGTGAGGCAGACTGGCTTCAGTCTGCCTCACACTGTTTGTATCTTACCTACACTGACCACAGCAGTAAGGATTACATATGTGGAGGATGTAAGAGCAGGAGAGACATGAGTATTATTCATGAAGCAAAACCAGTTAGTCTTCTGCTACAGTATCTTAGAAGTAAATCCTGCTGGTTTCCAGCAGGGTTTCTTCAGTTTGTGCCTGAGAATGCCATGCAGGTGTGTGTCTGATATCTGCTTATTATCCTTTTATAAAGTGATATCAGAGGACTGTGTTTGTATGGTATTCATTTGCTTTAGCATTTACCAGATCATGTAATGTTGCTGCACTTTGCACTAATGGTTTGGTATTAAATAGTACACATGGCTACTGTAACAAATAGTTCTTGGTGACAATTGCAGGCAAAGATATAACATGCTGCAGCAACAAAACATAGAAGCAAAAGCATAGCAGGTATTGATGAAGTCATCATGTCTTTAGATGTTTTTTATAGCAATTAATAAGCTCTAACTTAGATACCAGTTGAGTCAGTGTTAAAACCATGCATGATTGTCATCAGAGCAACTTGTGTATCACAAACTGATCATTATCTTATTCCCAGCAGGACTTGAACATAAGTGAGTTAGTGTATATGCTTCCCACAGTCCCCCCACCTGAATTACATCAACAAAAATCACACCAATATGAGTGATTGGATTAAATGCTAAAGTAAAAAAGAACTCTCTGTAGTAACTACGTCTGAGCAGGGACATAGCGTTTCAATAAAAGTGAAAGGCGCGACTTGATAAAACTCTGGCGACAAATTAACTGCAGTAGTCCTTCATAAAAAGTGTTAATTACTGTGAGAGCTTTCAGCTGAGTTGTGAGGCTTTTGAGTCTTATTATTCACTCAATTCATTAATGTCTACTCCACCAATTTAACAGCCAGAAGCACACGCAGTTAATCAAAATTAACAGCCATAAATAATGTAAGAGGGATCATTAGCCATTTTATTCTGAGAATGACTTTAGTTTTATTTTAACCTTTAATTCCTGAAGAATTGCTCATAAAATGTACCAGATACAATGACTTTAATTTTCTCTTGTATATCCTGATACTTAATTTACAAGAGAATATAACCTGGACTATGTGAGCTTCATCAGTTATGACTGACCACCTTCTGCAATATTAGCTTTCACACAGAGAGATTGTATATAAATGTTATTGTAGTATCTGATGCCAGGTGAGATATAGTAACTCCTGCCTGACAACTCTAAAGGGTGACACACAATATTCCTCTTCCCAGAGTTAGTACAAAATTAGCCATCCAACCACAAAAGAAAAGTAACAATGTTGTTTGATCTTGATTGATTGATACCAGGATATTATCATTGGTGGGTCATTCCACAAAAATATTTTAGTGTGGCCACACTGATAATCAAAAGAACAGAAAAAAAAAACAATAGGACAGAAGAACAGAAAGGGGTGAAGGAATGGAAAAGAGGAACAACACAGGAGAGGGGAAGAACGGAGAAACAAAATGGCAGACTCTAAAGTGCAGCCTGCCACTGTACTGCCTGCAGTTCAACCCCTGTAAAGGCAAAAATGAGGCAAACTGCAGGCAGTGCAGTGAGCAGCAGCTGCACTGAAGGTTTGGAGGAGCCTGCATGCACAAAACTGATGGGAAACTGTTCTGTGTGGCTGCTCCCATCCCTAGAGCAGGGGCTGGAGTGGGAGAGTTGGGTGAGAGGGGGAGGGCGGAGGTCCATGAGATAGGAGGCAGCACAGGGTCAACCAAATGCTCCCCATTAACAAAGGTGAGGACAAGGGAAAAATAAATAAAAAGAAAGTAATGTTCAGTCAGACAACAGAGGGCATGAGGTAAACACAAACTAATTCTCTCTCTGCTACACAGTGTGATGGTGGTAATGGTAACGGTGGAGTGTTGGGACAAAACACAAAATGAACTGAGGTTCAAACTTAGTTGCCAGTTTATTCGATCTACTGATTAATACTGTTTATACTAAAATGTGTTTCTAATATTTTGTCCACCACATTTATTTCAGGGACTAAATATCAAAAATACTTCTCAGCATAAAACAAGAGCATAACAAACTACAGCCTCAAAAATCACCGGAAAGGTGAGTCTTCATCTCTCACAAACTGTCTCAACAAAAACTCTATTTCAGGAATATTAGGCTGCTTTAGTTTTAGTAAAGTGGATCCAATAAACCAGCAAATAAGTACTGAGCAGTTCTCACTGTAGTTGAAATAAAACATGTACTGCTTGCAGTTAAGGATAACAGTCATGGGAGCTGTACCTCAATCCTTAACAACCGAACATGCTGGAAAATGCACAGGAAGACGCCACTTGACTTACTTCTTACAATGTGTTTGACCACTAGAATGTGCACTGATAGCTCTGTAAACTTTCCAGATTGCTCAATTACCAATGCTGAATAAAATGAATAATGGCATGCAATAATCAACAAGTGATCTTGGGTTTATTAGCTTGTAGTTACTGCCAGAGACTCTTCTGCACAGTGGCTGTATGAGTCACTCTGTGTAACGTCTTTAAAAATATGGCATGTGTCATCAAGAAATGGACTGTTCTCCCCCAAAAGAGCTAAAGTGTGGCACTTATTCTTTATTTCTACGGGTACTTTTGTCCATATACATTTTCTATAAATTATTTTAAAAAGCTAGAAGTGCAACTTTCACATTAAATTAAAAGAAAACAAGAGCACGAAAGGTGCACGAAACCCTTCCATTTGAAAATACTAAAACTGTAACTCACAGCCAACCTGGCTAAGAGATAAGAGTAGATATGATGGTTGAAAAGGTGGCAAAGCTGATTATCACTACATTAACAAAGATTATAGAAACAGTGGTGTCTTCCTGTCATCCTGTCAGAGCAATGAAACAGAATCACATTGAAATGACAAAACCACCACAACCTTAAAATCTGTTCAAATATTTTGGGGAGAACTGCGTGTTCTATATTTAAGTATAACAAATAAAGTGACTCAGATTTTGATTTCAGTGTTGCTGCAGCCAGTTTTACACTCACGTTTTGTACTTATTTGGATAAGGGCTGTCAGAAAGTAATCAGCTTAAGAATGACTGAATAATTGCTGATGATGTCAATTAATGTGAAAAGAGTGGGACGTCAGGTTACTGGTGATTTAAGCCACAAGTTAAATTATAGCTTGTTGAAGTAAACACTGTAATATGTTTTGTTCAAAGTATTTTTTATGTTTTGCTTAAGGTTGTGGCATGTGCTGCATTATGCACAAAGTGACCACAGATGGGTTACTTATGAGCATTTCTTCATATCATTGAGACTCACTGTGCATAAGCATTGTTGATTTACAGCATGTCAGACTGTCTAAGCAGATTAGGTGTGCATTAGGCAAGTATGTGCACATTAAAAATACCAACATCCATGTTTTATTCCCTATAAAATGTTCCGCCCAGGACCCTGATGACTCACTCCACAGTGGTAATAAACAACTGAGTCTCCTTGATTCACTGTGTCATCCTCTAGCAAAGGCCTTACCCTCTCTCTCCTCCTCCATGTGGCTGATACGGAGGGACATGGCAGCCTTCTCCTCCCTGGCCCGGTCCCTGGCACTGACTGCCTCAGCTACCATCTCCTGCCACTCCAGGACCTGGCTCTGAGTGTCATCAGCACTGCCTGACTCACTCGCCTGCGACCAGACGGAGCAGAAAGGGACAGGATACCAACACTGAGCAGGCTTCATCACTGCAAGCAGGAGAATTTAAAAAAAAATTCCTGGATCCCTGACCTGAGAGGCAGCCCTCTTGGTGAACAGCTCCAGGTCTGCTTGTAGCGTCCTCTGTTGCTCCTCATATACGACCAACTTAGCCTCCAGCATTTCTAACAGGAAACACACAATTTTCACATCAAAGCTGCTAAAGACACTGCAGATTTAACAATGATTAAAGTGAATTTAAGACATAAAGCAGGTGAGTAAAATTTACAGAGAAAATATTGTGTGCTAGTGTTTCTACAACACTTGTGATCGTAAAAGCCACTCAATTTGGATTTTATTACCGTTCTTTGTTTTCAGCTCCTCATATTGCTCAATTTTCCAAAGGTTTTCTTCTCTCTCCTCCTCCAATGCTGTGATACGACTCCGCAGGGCAGTCAGTTCTGGGGGGGCGGCTCCAGCCTGAAGAGGACAAGGTGAACATCTTTTAAATGGGTCTCTCTTTTTTTTTACCTTGCAGCTTTGCTTAAAAGACAAACAGGAGGACCTTGGTAAGCCATAAAGTTTCCTATAGTTCCTTTTGGATCAATCTTTTTAATAAAGTGATTGATGCCAACATCTGCTTACATCTGACAGAGGATAACCGTTCATTTCAATATGGGAAAAAAGGCCTCTCTAGAAAGGAGCACAGCAAACAGATGGATTAGACAGAAATAAAGTCTAAAAACTTGTTAATCTTACTTGGCTTTTCTTCAACTCCTCCTCCAACTGTCTGATCCGAGATTTAGACCATGCTTTCATTTTCAGGAACTTGGCCTCTGATCTGCTGGCTTCATCTGTTTTTTGCTTTGCTTGGGCTGCAAAAAATAAAAAAAGTGAATGAAACAGTGATATTCAAGACTACAATGAGATAACATTTCTGAAGAGATCCCAGTGATTGACTTTTGCCCCTGCAATAAGTAGGTGTCCTTATTTTAGAATTATGTTTATTATATGAGAGAAATTATTATAATCATGTGGTGATAGGGATCTTCTTGGAGTTTAACCCACAACTTTTGGATGCACAGGACATAAAATCTGGTTTAGACCAACAAGTAAAAGTCTAGTTGAAGTCTGTGAAAACCAAAAAATGAGCCTTCACTAAGCATGTTTTGTTGAACACCTTTAACTTCCCCTCTTTATTGTTTTCTTGCTTTAACAAAATTCCATGCAGGCAGATTTCATCCCGTTTAAGACAGAAATGAAGCTGCTGACCATCTTTCTGGGACATGTAGACTGAATAATCAAAAGACAGAATGATGCAGGAGAATAACTGACCTTCCAGCTCAGCTATTCTTTGGATGGAGGCTGAATCAGCGGGCATGCTTCCAGTCCCTGAGGCCTCCTGACTGGGAGGTGGTGCTGCTGCCGATGAGGCCTTCCTTAGCTCCTCCAGCTGCCCCAGGAGATCCTGCTGGGTCTGGTCCATCTGTGACTGATGCTGCTCAGTCATCCGCCGCACCTCTGCCTGCTGTTTCTCCATCAGGTCACGAAGCTGTGCTCGCATCACATGCTTCTCTGCCTCCATCTTAGATTCCAGACTCTCTCGCTCAACCTGCAGCCGATGAAGCCGTTCTGTAAGCTCCTGTGGGGAGAAAAGATGATGACGAGGCAGAACTGTCGAGAATGTAGCAAAGACAAGGTGGGGAAGACGGTGTAACTTGATTTAATTTTTAAGAGGTGTTAAAGAAAGGCTGTTACATATGTCAGGGGGAAAAAAACTCACAAAATATGCACAAACATAGAGGACAAAGACATGTACAGTAAAGCGACGTCTTTCCTGACCTTTATCTGTTGGTCCCTGCCGTCCACCTCTCCCTGGAGAACATCAATGACCTGGGTTTTACCGAGCAGCACCTCCTCCTTCTCATGGAGCTTCTGTTTTAGAGCCTTCAAAAGCTGAAGAGACAAAAAAATGTGATGAACATTAAACAACTAACACAGTGACCTGTGTATAATACCAGTCATGTTAGGAGTTACATGAAATCATGTGACTACTGTAGTAGTTACATACAAAAACAACATCACAAAGAGAAAACAGAAGATTCTGTTAATAAAGACAAGTCCAGTGGTTCCTCACTGATTCATTTAGCAGTGAGTGGTGTCACTACCTGCTCCAAGTCTGCACTGGCATCAGACTTTGCTGCCAGCTTGAAGAGCTCCTGTTCATGCATCTGGTTGATCTCCATCAGCTGGTTATCTTTCTGAATAATGATGTCTTTGAATGTCTGGATCTAAAAACAAACAAGACGCATCATCAGACGTAAGATATGCTGGATCTTAAAAAAAAATTCTCATAACAAATACAAACAACAGCATCAAATCCGACAATAAAATCCTCACTGTTTGGATGTGTTTTGAAACAATGCTTGTGCCATTAACTAGAAATATGCTAGTTTAAAACCAAAATACTTTGAACACTTGCATTCTGTTTGTACATGTTCTCCTTCTGACTGTACTGCTCCTTCTCTGTGGCCAGCAGCTCTTTGAGGCTGTCTGTCTGCTCCTGCAGCAAACTGTAGCGCTCCTCTGCTTCTCCCACCTTCCTGGTCAGACTCTGCACCAGCAGCTGGAGCTCCTGCACTGTTCCACTGTCCTCTGCCACCTGAGGAGGCAAAGCACAGCTGAGCATCAACGAGTGATTGGCAGTATGTCTCTTAAGAGAGACGTACATATTTATGCCTCTTGATTGAAGTTAAATGGTTGAATTCCTGGATCATATCCTCTGCTGTTATTCATTCTGTTGTAATCTTAAGATTTGAAAATATCTGCAGTGGAGAGCTACTGAGAACTGATTTTGTTAATGCTGTTCACGCCACAGTCTTGAGAGGTGCATGACCTTTTGTTGTGGTGCAGGTGTGATGGGCTGATCTCCTGCCAGTGCTGTTTGCAGGTGAACGATGTACGCCTCTTTCTCTGCCAGTTTCTTGTCCTTCTCCGTCAGCATAGTGTCTATTTCCTCGCCGCGTTGTCGCTGTGACTCCAACTCCTTCCACTAGAATAAATTAGTATGTCTTCGGTTAGAAAAATTCAAAAGAAAGCAGATTTCAAACCTGGGTTGCCTCTCACTCTGGAGGTGTACACTTGGGAAAGTGACAGCCATTTGTGATTAAACCTTACAAACCAGGCCACAGTAGAAATAGATTTTAACACCTGATTGCCTGAGGGCACCTTGTTCAGTGCTATGTGACTCAATTCCTGGCGAATACACAGAGAGAATGTTTAAACGTGCTATCTATCAGCTGACTATAAAAACAAACAGGGCAAAAGACTTGCTGCTGTTCAACAGAGTCAGTCTGCCAATGCTGTAATATACTGTGTATGTTTACTGTGCTTTCAAATGAAACTGATAATTTCAAGGCCCCACAGTGAACAACAGACCAGCAAATTAAGTGCTTTTTATTTCATCAGTAAATCCATTAATCACTGTAATTCAATTAAATTGGAGACAGGGCTGAACAATTAATCATATAATAATCACAATCATGATGTTGGCTTCATCGGCTTCACTATTTCAGGTGTGAAGTCACTCAAAGTCACTGATGCATCAAAACCTTTTTTCATTTATACTTTTGGGATTTTTCAATCTAGTGTGAATTATGTGAAGCAAAGGAGAATGGAGAGTTGTGACAAATACAGCAGAATCTGGTATGTCACCCATAACAAGTTACAGTTCTTCTATCAAGATAATTAACTTAGTAAGTGGAATTAACTAACAAGACAGAGAGTTGGATTCTAATACATCCTTTGGGCGTAACTTGTCTGAAGCCACATAGAAGTATTTGAGAATCATCTTTTATCAATAACCATGCAGCCTCTTCTTCAGGATACAACTTACCTTGTTTTCCAGTTCCTCGTCTCTCTGTGCCAGCTGCTGTTCTAGTTCCTCAACTTTCTTCTTTAGCAAGACGATCTTGCCCCGACTGGCTTGCTCTCCTCCTCCTTCTGATGACCCCTGAAGGAAACATAAAGACGCTGTAAATATCAAATGGCACGCGTTGGACTACATTTGCCGGAAGACCAGAAATATGACTCAGATGGACTGCTTATATTGCTGTGTCTGCTACTTGTTAACATCAGCATTTATTTTCTAATAAATTATCTGTGGCAGCTTCATAAGCCAGTGGTTCACATGTTGCAGTGACTTTGCACTTTAGTCTTTATGCCTTTATACATAGATAAAATCAGATACATAGTCAAAAGTGTTCACGTGTGACCGTACAAGTGTGAACGTGTTTGCTGGCTTATACCTTCTTGCCGTGTGTCGGCGTTCCCTGACCTCCCTGTTGTTTCTTCAGCTCCTCCAGCTGTGTTGTGAGGGACGTCACCTTGGCCTTGTTCTGGAGACGCAGCTTTGACAGTTTGGCCTCACACGCTTCCCTCTCCACCTGAGTCACAGACAACATGAATTAATTTGATTAGCTTCAGGTATTGTTTTTGCACACAGTTAAAAATGCTTAAATGTCTTTGTTCGTGTTGCACATACAGTCCTACTTACTGGGGAAAGGTGCATAATTTTCATAAAGAAAACTATTTTTTAATCACATTTTGCCTTGAATTTATGCTGGGAGAAAGAAATAAATAGAAATCAAGAACCTGAAAAGAATCTAAAAAAACTGAAAGATCTAAATTTTATATTTTGGCTGCATCTCCAAGCCATAGGTCAGTAAAGTGCTTAGCTGCAGATGGAAAATTTAAGGACATGATGGATTGAGATGTGTCTAGTAGCGTAATAATGGTTTGTTGTTGAGTATATATTCCTGTTCACTCTCTTCTGTAACGTGGCTTCTGAACCAAACATTTACTTTGTTGCGACTGAGCCCTAATCTCACATTCCTGTCTTTATTATCATATAGTAGACTTTGACATGGCAGTTTAATAGTTAACTATATCCGGGTTTTTACAGAATGATCTCAGTCAGTGACTAACAGCAGCAGCATTACAAACATGTGACCAACTGTTCCTGGCTCAGTCAGACACAAACCCCTGTCAGATAGGCCCCAGAGCAGACACTATTGTGAGCACTGCGAGGAAAGTAAGTAACAAAGATGAACGAAGGACCCAGGGTTTCCCAGCAGAACATGGCCACTCTCTGGCACACATAATCAGCTACGTGAGCATAAATAACACATATACTGTACAAAGAACCATCAGTTGTTAACAATTTCAAGTTTAGCAATTCAGCCCTACCGAAACACTGAGCCCTCATAACTCAGCACACCTGTTTACTAGGGGAAAGCAGCCAGGGGAGAAACTGTCCTCACCTTAAGTTGCTCATCTTTGGTGCGAAGTGCTGCATCCTTTTCCCGGATCATCTCCTTCAGCTGAGTGACGAGCTGCTCTGTTTGGGTGAGCCGCTCTGCCATTTCTTCTACAGCAACCTCTCCACCACCAGCAGCAGCAGCACTACGGGGAGAGCCTGGGCCCTGAGGAGAGACAGA
Organism: Lates japonicus; assembly: GCA_033238685.1. Taxonomy (NCBI): domain Eukaryota; kingdom Metazoa; phylum Chordata; class Actinopteri; family Centropomidae; genus Lates; species Lates japonicus. The sequence goes on along the minus strand of BRZM01000411.1, from coordinate 115,665 downwards.
GGAAAGACGGTGGACCAGTGACCAAGAAAAAAAGCTCTGCATTTGATTTTGAATGCTGTTATGAATGCACATCCTGTCTAGAAATGAACGCAGCTGGTGTTGGAGTGAGTGTATGGGTATTTGTTTGCAGCAAACTAAAAAAATACTATTTCATCTGGAGTTGAACTGTAGTATCCTGCCAACTTCACAGCGTGTGTATTTAAAGAAACATAAAACAAAGACTGTTAATTTAATTTCTTTTTCTGTTTAAAATCTGTATATCTTACTGTGTCAAACTGATCTCTCTGTGTGTAAGAGATCATAAGGTAACCATAGATAACTATTTTACCATGGCCACTGAAAATTCTAGATCTTGATCCTTGCAAACCTCTTCCTGTTTAGCTAAATGATGCCTAGCAACTTCTAAAGCTCAGAAACTGCATCTTAAGATGTTTAAAATATACTTTTAATTTTAGGATTTATGGCATTTTGTCGGCAGGTGGCCATAGTATACAACATTCTTTCATAAAACAACATTCATAAAGGCTTGTGAAAATGTTATTGATATGGTCCAAGGCTTCTTATGCTCAAAAAAAAAAAAAAAAAAAAAGGATTATTACAATTTTAGAAATGACAGCAATAAAGATAAAGTAAGATTACGTTAATCTGGATCAGTCATGTGTGGCAAACATACAATCTATGCAATCTTATTAGTAATGGTTGCAATAACAACCCAGTGTACTGGGTCAGTCCAATAGAGTACGGGGGCTGAACAGTGGAAAGGAATTCAAAGGAACATGACTGAAGTAAAGGTTACATGGTGCACATGGTTCTCATATACCACCTCAGATTAGAAATTTGGATGGATCTTAAGCCATTAGATAACTAAACTGAATGTTAACTAATAAAAGATAAGCATAAGGGCTGTAGAGTAAATAGGCTGGGGCTGCAGAGGGGTTTAAGCTGGAGCAGTGGTTCCCCCTCACAGGAAGTGTGAGCTCTACTTGTCTGAGTTAAAGCCCTGTGCTCAGCAGTCTACCTAATTCCAGTTTGTCTAGACATGAAACACACTGCAAAGCCTTCAGTTGAGTTTCCTTTGAGCAAATTAAATTACCAGAGAAATGTTGTTAGTGCTGACTAAAATCACTCAGACACACATAGTATTTAATTTTGTATTTTTAAGTTTAGTTGTGAACATGTAATGATAGACAAAGGGTAGAGACATTCCTATAAATGTGTGAATATAGCAACAGATGGTTCACTGGAAGCAAGCTGTGAGACAGGTTACAAATACACAACTCATGCTGTTTGAATATAGATGTATATTTGTTAGATAAGATGCTGCTAACAACACAACACTGGTGCCACAATACCAGTCACCAGACACTTGATTATAACGCCACTATTCAAGCAATGACAAATAAGCATACTGTGTACTTACTCCAGAGCCAGGCTCTCCCTCTTCACCGGAAAACCACTTCAGCATGGTTTCAGTTTAGACCTACAGCACATGCACGCACGCGCACACACACACACACACACACACACACACACACACACACACACACAGTAAATATATTATTCAAAATGTAGAAATGTGACCTTCCTACTGGTGATGTGTCGATTTGAGGTTCAGGAAATGACACTTGTCAATAAAACTAATCAGTATTATTATCTATTATAATCAATTCTGTCATTTTATTCCTCTACCTTATGATGACATGACTAGTCAGAAATTCAAGCTAATACAGCTGCTACAGGCCTTTTAACAACTCTGCCTACAGAATAGAAATCTTTAACTCTACCCATCATTGATTTAAGCTTTTGAATGATTCTTGTTTTAATGTAAAATAAATCAAATTGAACCCGTATGATAGTCTCATAATGCTGTTTCATCATGACTCTTTCATTGCTGTTAGCTGGCTGCTTAGAGAACCTTACCTTAGATTCTATACAAATAATGTTAAGAAACTGAAACAACCTCACTAATGAACACATGATTTTACGGCATAAATATAAAACAGTGGTTAATAAATATAATACAGAGGATGGCTTAACCTCCACAGAGCAGGACTGATACTGTATTTAAATGAATGAGCAGGTCAGTGTTCAGACTTTCAGTCATTACAAGATTACATTTCACTGTGTCCCTTCTTTAAATTATTTACAACACCCCAGCAGATAACAGACTGAGAGAGTACAGGCTTTCAGGTCAGTTCATCTGACAGACTGGGGGAGCAGGGCAGGTATGCCAAGTCAGTCACGTGACTATAGGAAGAGTCAAACCTACTCATAAAGCCTGTTTTGTATTTCAGCAAGTTGCAGGCTCAGTTTCAGCTGCACAATGGCACAGCCTGATTAAAACCAGACTGACAGGTGTGTCCCTTGGTACATGTTGCAGCTAGAAGCCAAACAACCAGAGGACTAAACTGGCCACGACTTGAGGCCTGGTATAACACTGACAGGGTGTATGATCAGCCAAATTCATTCAGCTTGCTGAACAGTCCAACCCACGTGACGCAGGAGAAAAATCAGGTCAAACTGGTTCTGTCACGCATACCTCAGTAGGCTCCAGGACCCTGAATGCCACAGTGGCTATTTGCTATTTTTCCTGAACTTCAAGAGTCACCAAGCTTAACGTGATTTATTTACACAAACACACATTCAATTATCTATTTCGAATGAAACATAGGTATAGAGGAACAGGTAAATTGTGCAAAGGAACCGTTCCCTGAACCGTAACTGTGTTAAGATTTGTTAGCAAATTCTCTCTTTAGAGGAATAATACATTGAGATGGCCAGATTAAAGAGCTCAATGACAGATAATGCAGAGCGATGCTAACGCTGTAGATATGGACATACATCTTCTTTTAAAATCTAATTTTGCTGATGATATTCGCAGCTTACAAGAAACCTAAAGCGAAGTGAGCCCAACAAGTACTGCTGACAGAACTGGAGAAAACTCCCATTTCTGCTTATAGTCCAGCGTCACTTAAAGTTATCCAAGGCTGCATTAGCTAAATTACTAGCTTGCATCTCCGACTGCTACACTGATTAATCACTACCACGGCTCATTTTAACCGCAAAGGCCTCACACTTGTACGAGGAGAAGGCCTCAGGGGTTGGGGTGGGCGTCGGCAAGTCAGTCAGTTATTAAAATAAATACCAGTTATAGCTAACGTTAATCCAGCTGGCTAACTTTATCTTACTAGCTATGTAGCTACATGCTAACGTAGTTAGCACTGCGCTGCATCTTGACTACACACTTGATAAATTAGCTCGCGACCAGCAAAATAATACTTTTAAGTGTTTACCGGATTCACAACTTCATGAAAGATCCACCTGACACCTCGCTATGTCGACAAAAAATCCATGAAATTACATTTTATTCCACTTGACGACGAAATCGCAGACGGGACAGAGATGTGCATCCGTCACGTTTGTCAACAGACAACCGGGACGAAGCTGCGCCTGCGCAGTGTTAAGGTTTGTGACAGGTCCCTGAGGAAACTCAACTGTGTATTTGTACAATTATCATTGGCTACGAAACAAAATATTCTGTGTGAAGTTCACGGATATGACTAGATCTGTCGGAGCTACCCAGAAATGAAGTAATTTTGAACTCATCATTTGCTTTTACCACTGAAGAGGCCTGTTGTCCCGGCAAATGCATTTCAAAGAGGAAACAAATACCAAGAGAAACACCTGCATGTCATTTCCGTTTTCGTTTAAACACCTTTGTGAGAACCACTCCGCCTGTTGTCAAAAAGACTCATCCAGATTTTCATCAAGTAGCCCACATTTTGACTTTAATTCATTGCACAGTGAAAATATATAGTTTAGTTTTTATTTATAAAGTGAAAAAAGTACTGCCCTCCTCTTGTTCAAAGGTTTTAAATAATCACCACCCTGAGGCACTCAACATTTATGTTGACACTGCAATTTAGTGAAACCTTTTCTCAAACAGTTTTGCACTTAGTCAAATTACCACAAACAATCTACTGCACAGTGATCGTGGGGCCTCCTCAGGGTCAGGGCCTCAGTGCAGTTGACTGGCCTGGTTGGTAATCCACCATGCTGCAGACAGTCTCTGTGTACTGTCTTGTTTCATTTCATTTTAAATTTGTATGTATTGAGTAGAAGGAACTTGTTGATTCTTCATTTTAAATGTCATGCTGCATTTTACTCATTTAATTCTAATCAGAAGCAAACTTAACACTTTAAAATAATTTAAAGTACTAGGCTTGCTGATTCTGAATGTGGCTCAGTGTGCGCCAAGACACTGTCATCTTAACTCCCTACTCACCTTATGGAGACCCTATGGGACCTTTACTGTATGGATTTAGCCTGTCTCACTAATCTTAGCCTTTAAGGCTCTTTACCTAACACTATGATATCCTTTAGGCTTCACAAACACCTACCTAACTACCCCCCACCCACCCACACACACACACTCACACATAGTGAAATATGTGTCTTCATATGTCCAACCTATATTAAAAACCATACAAGGTGGTTAAGAATACAGTCAGACATGATGTCCTCTCCATATTTCTTTTCAAGTTAGCGGTAAATAGCATAGAACACACAAATACATGTGTCTGTTTGGTTCTCATTTGTGTCACTGTGAAGCCAA
>BRZM01000411.1:49283-105061 GCA_033238685.1 Lates japonicus | reverse complement strand
ATCAGGCGTTCAGTTTACGTGTTGCTGGTACTGGCTGAGCCATGCTTTTGATCACTGTAATGCACTTTGTGCCTCACTGAGAGTCTCAGCTCATTTCAAAACTCTGCGAAGCTTGGCTAAGCCAGAACCAAGAGGAGCGCAGGTTTCTTTGCTCTGCGCTGACTGCAGCATTTAGAACTGATTTTAGGGGTCAAAGCGTTTCTGTTAGAGTGAACCCACAGAGATTTCCAGTTTCCTCAGCCTTCAGTGCGTCCCTACATTTTCATCTCACTGTCACTTTCCATGCAGATTTGCACATATATCCAGCATTGGGTAGCCAGAGCCAGAGAGTTGCTGGATAAGAAAGCAGAACATCTGGAAGCTGAGGGCCAGCTATTTCTCTCAGGGTTATAGAAGAAGAGTGAGTTTAGGCTTATACTCATTTACCAAGCAAGTATAAATTCAAATGGATGTTAATGTTGCTTTGGATCTGCTGGATGTATGACAAGACACATTTGTTACAACAACTTCACTATGTTGATGTTGTGTTTAGCTATTTATTGCTCGGGGTCAAAAAATAAAAAATACTGCTTTAATAACTAAAAGCCTTTGAACTGTAAAGCATATCAACAGGTGGACAAAATTAAGGAAGATATTAGTATGTATACAGTATACACAGTATAATATTATTGTTTTTTACCAATATGTACCATTATATTTAAAACATTTTATCAATGTTTGAAATATATTAATAAAAGATTAATTATAATAGTACTGTACGCTAAATTGATGAAGTGATTGGTTTTTGTTAATTATGTAAAGTTGACTATTTACTGTGGGTTTATTTGTTTGTTTATATATATCTACTGGCCATCATTTTAGGAAACTAAAGATACATGCAATAATGAATGCAAATAGATAATAAGTGATAGTGCTGTCTTTAACCTTACACCTTCTCTTTGATTATTTTGTTTCATCAGATAGAGACATTAGCTCAAAACGACCACAGACCTTTGTGCAGAGACTCAGAACTCTGGACCAGCCGTCAAAACCACAGCAGAACTGCAGCCGTGAAAAAGTGCTCTGCCTCCAGCTTCAAATCACAGGAGCTCAATGGAATTCAGGTAAGCTCCTAAACCAAAGGTACTTAGAACAGCTCCCATATGTAACCTCAAACAAAATGTGGGCTGAACCCACTGGTGAGCAGGTCATAGTAACTTCCAGTTCTGGTTGTTGGCCAGTGGCGTTGAAATCAACTTGAGCATGTTCATGACCCATTCATCCTTGCCCAGGCTCCTCCATGAACTCTGATAAAGTTATCAGCCTATGGGCACAAAGACACAACTTATGACTTGGGTGTAACAAACGAAACATTTTCTTAGTGATGGTTTTTTGTTCTGGTTGAATAATTTATCCTCCCAGTAGAAAACTCTTCTACAAGACTGTTAATAATCAGTACATTGCTCCTGCCTCAAACATAGATGAGTTGTCAGTTTGATAAATATAGTAGAGTATCTCTGAACAGATAAATCTGGTGTGTTTTCTATCTTAATGTAATATTGTACATTTAAGTAGCAGTTACTGGTCTGTGTATATTTTCCTGCATACTGATGGTGATCTATTTCCTAATGTGACTACTCTCCAGGCAAATCCACTGTCTATTAACAAAACAGGTCAACGCTAATATGATGCTTTAGCATTCTGAGTTATACATTAAAGGACAAATTCCCAATTCCTTTTCACAGTCAATATCCTTAAAGAAGACATTTTGCTAGGGACTCTTGAAGATACACACTGTGTCGATGTCGGGAACTGTGGATCTCTCTCTTTACAGGAAATGTGTGGGGACTAAAATTCCCATTTCCACGAACATATGTACATGAAAGGATTGTGTTGACACTTATAGGAAAAAAATAGTAGTAGTGTGCTCTCAAACATATCAGAATTTTGACATAATAAACTGTCGTAAAATTCAAGTAACAATCAGTTGCTACTATCCTCTGTCAACATAAACCTGATCACACAATCTCAGCCTTGTTTATATTCAGCTTTTCTTTTTTTACATACCATATTTATTCTGGTGAGCCAACTCAAGATTCTGAAGATTTCCAGTGAGGTCATACTGATGCTCTTGTCGGAGTTTGATTTTATAGATAATCATGAGAGAAACAGGCGGCGACAAATTAAAGGAAAAATAAAACCCAACTATCGTACAGGTGTTTCTATACAGGACAAAGAGACTCACTCGCAACTGATGAATGTGCAGTGAAGTGCATCGTGTGCACACACATCATCTAGACCTTCGGCCATCTACCTTACACAGGTTGATTCTAATTATTAAACAACACTCCACCATATATTTGCTTTCTCGAAAATATACCAAACTATTTAGAAGATACTCTGTCTCTCAAGAGGATTACAGAGGAACACTAGGCTGAAGGCTCATAGTGAGACAACAAATAACAAAGCGTTATGTGGTTTCTCTTTAAATTTGAATTCTCATCTTGATGGTTTAGTGTGATAATCGCGATGAAATGTGACACAGTGTTTTGTGGACATATACAACACCAAAATAATAATCAGCCAATATAGCATTGCCACGTCCACGTTCTTTTTTGTGGCCAATCGCCATTGATAAATTCATACAGTTCTTTACAACACCTTGTTAAAATGCCTTGTTTGCCAATTGTTTTATTTCTGGAGATTCTGGTGCCTTCACAGTAGAATATTAATATTATAATTCAATTACCTAAACTAAGAGGATAAAACTTTTTCTTTTGAATTACTGAAACAAATATTACAGTTCCTTGTGAAATAGATCAGATTGTGTGTGTAGCTGTTTTATGTTTTCTAAATTTACGTGACTTGCAAAGTCACAAGATTTTCACTTCAAGAATAGCATACACGACCTTTACTCCTCATATATGACACCCTATTGGATACCAATACATGGGCGTGGTCATAAGTCTTGTCAGAAATGCTTTATAATCTCACAGGATTTGTGTTATGAAACTATATTGAAACTGCAGCTAAATTTCTCACACACTTTGTTCACATCAGCCTGATTTCTAGAAACCTTCACTCATATCAGACTGTTACAAACTGCATTAACAATTGTGAAAAAGTAACATTCTTCATTTTAAAAGAAGAAAAGAATCCAGAGCAGGTTCTTACCCTTATGGTCACGTTTCACCTCCTGCCTGTCAATTTCCCGTTTCCATCTTATGCTTTGTCTTGAAGAGGACCATTTGGGCCGATCTTAAGATTCCTGGAAAGATCAGGTGAAGTGCTGCTGTACTAGAAGTAGGCATTTATCCTGTGAACCAAATAATGCATGAATGTCTCAGTTACAATGAAATGAGGTTAAATTCTATCATTCATTAGAACTGCTGCTTCTTTACCTGGTTAGTGTCAAATAAATGGATATATACCGACATAGAGGACTCTTCTGCAGAGCTGCTTGGTACCCCAAGATCCTCTTTAACTCCTTGGGTGCAGGGCTCCGGCTTGGACACTCCTTCGCCAAGGCAGTACAGCTCCTGAATCTGAGCAGTCTCTCCTCGTTCTGGCTTTCTTCTTGTCCCATCCTCTCTGGTTACCTCAACAAAAAGTCCTGCCTGTTTGGTAAGTTATTTAGTAGATATTTTGTTCTCTGTCTGCAGGTGCTAATGCATCTGCCTCACACTCCCATCAAACTAAGGCTTTTACACCACACTGATCACTTCTAGCAGGCAGAGACAAGAGGCCAATGTGCTTTAAATCTCATTAACTTGTTAATCACTTGATCTTTAGCCAATTCTGCGTCCAAGTGGGTCAAAACCTGCCAATGTAGCTATTTATGGGCGCAAAAGTAAAACTGAAATTACTCAGCTGTAGTCTGGTGATTCGTAGCTAGATATTAACTTTCTGTGTGTTTGTCTTTAAATACTTTCTTCATTTAGTTTTCTTTTCATTCAAAATGTAAGTTTTACCTCAGGCTAAAAGTGTTGGGTACAATCATGTTTAACTATTTTTCTTTTTTTCCTCAGAAAACTCTCCTCTGTCCTTCACCCACATTTCTGATTTTCCTGCTAGTTATATCCTTAATGAGATGGACGTAACCTGTACACACCTATATCCCATGAGAGGATTGGTCAGGGTGTGTGTGTGTGTGTGTGTGTGTGTGTGTGTGTGTAATAATGTGTGTGTGTGTATTTAAAATACTACTTCTAAATATAACAAAAAGCTTTTCTTGTTTTAACTTGGAATTAAAGACAAAATTTGAGCTATTGAGCTATATATATGCTTATGTTTATACTATATTTTTATGATCTAAGCACCTATATTATTTGACCATTTATTTCCATTATACTTTGACCAATAATCTATAACTTTTATGGTTGGGGACAGATTAGACACATTAGTCTAGGTGACATTTGTAGAGATCATTAATACAGATTAATGATACAATAAACAGTAGATATTCCTGTCAGTGATAACCTCACAAACAAACTTTTGTTTTATTTACCCTTTTTATTTTCTTTATTTTGTTTCTTTCTTTTTTTTTTCCAGACTGGGTGTAATTATTAGATTAATATTCTCACATATGTTTACATTTTGGTCTAAATGTACTAAAAGAGCAACAGTGGGTATCTGTTGCTCCGACACCGGGTTTTTCTATTTGTAGGTCAAACAATTACAAATTGCAAGTATGGTAATCTGTCCCATAAGACAGTTTTTCTTCAACTTAACTGTTTGATACGTCTATAGGAAACAAGTTTATTTGCTATTTGTTTGGTCTAATAAACTCAACTTGACTACATGATTTAATGTAACTGTTACAGCTATTGTTCCTGATGCTCCAGTCTCTCCTCTGTAGCTCCACCCATCAGTGAGATTCACCTGGCTGTGGGATGAAGTGCTTAAAAGATCCTGTGCCAGCATCAGTGGTAGGAGGCCTCTGAGTGAAAACTGCACTGTCTGCTGCCTCTCAGCCTGGGATTTTATTTCAATTAATACGATAAAATTCATTTAGTCATCTGACTTTCTCAATATAATTATTAAGAATGATTGTTTTGAGAGAGAGCATTTCTATAATTAATTTGGCTCAGTGGCGGGTGTTGTGGGTAACAATAACCCTGCTGCAAATTGTTCTTATAAGCATTTATCCCAACTGTACAGGCGGCTAGAACCTTCTACGGCTGGGGATGGTCAGAGCGAAGCGACTGTCTGTCAGATGTGTTGATCTTCATCATGTGTGACTGTGTATTTTTTGAGATAGTCAATGGTTAGAGTAGTAAAGTCCAGCCATTACTTCTTTAGGTGATGCGATACTGATATTTTAGATTTACATTTGTACTTCATTTATTCAGGAATTATGAAGACAGTGCTGGTGATTGTTTACAGTGTAAAGTGCTTTGCATATTACAATTACATCTTTGGCATTTCCATTGATGATTATTATTCATGGGCTAGTCTATACCAATAACCAATTAATATCAATAACTTAGTCAGCTATTACATTGGGCTGTGGTTTAAACATGAGACATAATGGACTGAGAGAAATAATCTTTATATAGATTCACATTTATATGTGGTGTTACACTGTGGCTGTATACAGAACTACAGATGAACTAGAAAATAAAATATAGTTCAGTTGTATGGAGAATGGGTGTATGAAGAACTATTTAAGTTAAGGATACAGGAAGGAGTAAAGGTAGTTTTGTAGAAATAATAAAATAAGATACATTTAAACAGCACCTACAAAATAGAATATTTCTTTATTGGGTTTGGTTACATCTGGTTATAAAGCTCAGTAGAACCCTGGGACTGCAGAATCTGTCACAGTGACTGTAGCTCCAGCACTTGGTGGAAATCACTTCTCAGCTTCAGACTCACTCCTCAGACTCAGAACTGTGAAATCACATCTGTCAGAACCAGGTGGAGCCCTTGTCTAACACATCTACGATGCCAAACTAGGTGGGTAAACAAGCTCCATCGCAAAGCGCCTCAGGGCAGACCACTGCAGAGTCTGCAAGACAGAAAAACAAAAGCACTGAGTCAGACTATTAAAAATCTAAACATGGAGCAGTTTAGAATAAATATAAAATTCACCCTCACACCTCCAAGACCATCCATCCCTGGGACGTCGTTGTCAAACCTGTTTGGAAAAACAATAAAACAGTGATATTCCACAAATATTAGAACTGGCAGATGAAAAAGCACAGTGGGATACATTTAGTCTCACCCCTTCTGTCAGCTTTTAGACCTTGCTCTTGAACTGCCTGGTCTCCTTCTGCTTGAATTTGGGGAGATGATGCGTTTGTGAACCTGCGTTCATCTTGGAGACTTTGAACACAAAGAGCAAACATGTAACCACTCATCATACACACACTGGAGGCTTGCGTTTTATCTCTTATGTTTTCAAACATCTCCCTTTATGTAATTTGGTTAATAACACGTCTAAGTGGTTTTCGTCCCTCTTACTTGTCATAAACCTCTTCCCTTATTTAAAGATCTAATCCTATTAGTGTGTCAATCCATTGGCGAGGAGGTCAAGCGGGGTCAAAACACTGTAGTGTGTCAGGGATCGTGCTGCATGAACTAAGGTCGAAATATGCACCAAACAAGATCTCATTGCTCCATCTCATGACCGTGGATGGGCTGGATTGTGACAAGGATTATAATCTATTTTTTCAAAAGATATCCAGCAGATTTAGTTACTGAACATCCCTAAACCAGATCCGTCCACAGATGCCACGTGAATCCTGTGGCATGCCTCTACCTTCACACAAAAGATACAGAAAACACCCTCAGTTTATTGTTTCCATTCCATTAAATATCAAAGATAATGATTTAACAGAGATAAAAGACCTCTTAAAATGGTAAATCCAGTTTGTTAAGCAGCAAAAATACAATTAAAATTCAAAATTTAAGTCTCTATTATATAAATTTTGTATAATGTCATTGTATTAATTTTATCCATTATTGTTTCTTGCTTATTGCCACAGTGTCATGAGTGCTTGAAAGGTGCTTATAAATAAAATATTAATATCATTATAAATTCGTGATCAGATTATCATGTTTGATAAATTTTTGTTCGTTAACAACTACATTGATCAGTTATTTTTTGCTCATCCCTGACTTTTGATTTCAGGCTTCTGATTTAATATTTCTAGAAATTGGTCATATTGTGTTGGAGAGATGATGGTTACAGTCTTTAGTTTCCTTCCACTGTTCTCACTTTGCTACAGATTCCAAATGAAATATTTAAAGGCAATATTAGTTTAAGGAGATCAGATAGTATCAGATGAACAGTTTAAAAGTATATCTCAGTGTGTCATTCTTTATAAGATATGAATTTCATTGATTACTGAGATAAAGACATAAAGAGTTAAAACTCACATATTTCGTATTACAAATGATATTTCTTTTACTCAGCTGATATATCACCAGCAAATGAAAAAAAAATGCTGTTTTTTCTGTTTCTTATCTATTTAAACAATTATCAGAATAAGTGTTTTGTTGGAGTTCCATTACATCTCGAACATACACTTGGTTTATTCGGACATTGGGCGTCGAAATTCTCTCTTGCAGAGGAAAACTAAAAGCAAAGACGATCCTCTTCTTCTTGCAGTCTCTCTTCTGTCTCATCACATTCATCACCTGCCTTTATAGCCTTGGGTTGCCCTCCACTCTTTTGCTTGATGAGAATGTGGTGAATTGACACAGGGGCTGAGTGTGGTGAGGCATGGGTAAGCCTGATGAGTCAAGATAATCACAGACACAGGGTCAGACATTTATGGGTGTTATGCACATTAGATATGGGTTTAATTAGGTTTTCTTTTAGTGTTTAATAAAATCCAGATATAGTCTTTCAAAGGCACCTGTCTAGTAAAAAAAAGACAACTCATTAAAAGCAGCTCAATGGTTATGAGATTGAAATGGTTTATTTTGTCCTGGGTGGTTCATTTGATGATCCAAATAATAAGTTGACCTCGTGGTACATGTGTTCGTGTTGCTGCAGAACAGATTAGGGCGGACATGAGAAAATAAAGGATTACAGGTAATAACCTCACATTTGGAAGCTGGGTGGGTGGGGGTCGCAGATCTTTGCATAACAGGAACATGTGCTAAACTGTAGCGAACTGTGTTCAACTAGCTGATCCTATGAGCAGCATCCGAGACTGACTAACGCAATGGTCCAATAACCATCAGTGTTGTCCCAAAATGACCCACAAGCACATATGTTTATAACTTTATAGACAATCTCTGCATCAGTAAATGTGTTCAGTATTCAGTGTGGCTGGCGTGATCGATTCCGTTTAGCAAACTCAACCACTGTCACAAAATATTTTTGCTAAATGTGTTTCCTAGAACCTCTCAACAAGCATCCCATCAGTGGGCTCACTGTAGTCAAACATCAATAGTTCGCAAACCAACGAACTCTGTCTTAAACTCCCCAGTTAAAAGTTCCATTATGAACTTATTTATAGACATTGAACAGTCTTGGTGACAACTGACCTTCGTCAACACCTTATATTGTTGACATGCATTGCTGGTATTTTCTGGTCTGAAACCAGAGAACATCTGGATCAGGTCTAATTATTCTCCGTTGTTAATGACTAAAATGTAAAAATGAAGAACTCTACTGCTCTAACTTTTGTAGTGTTGACGGAATGTCTCATAGAATGATTAAATCCATTTGAACAATTCTACATGTTAATCAGTATCACTATCATAGATTATGGAGAAAAAAGCAGTTTAATTATTGATATTTGTTTTGGTTCATTAGTCACATGGTAATGATGAATAAATAAATTGTATTTCTATTGCATCGATTCATATGTTTTAATGACTGTTAGTAGTAACGCTGTAAACTTACATAATGTATAAAACTGTAATAACTACCCGTCTGTACTCACACAAACTTGAGCTTATCCATAAAACAATATAAAATACACCTCCCGGGACAGGCTTTATGAATGACTGGATTATATCAGAGACTCAGTGGCATATAGGTGGTGGGGAGTGAGGACAGAACTTTCAGACTGGGCACTCTTCTCTGGATGATCCACACTCTGGTTCTGAGGTAAGGGCTTTTTTATATGGACACTGTTTCCGGTATAAGACAGTGACAGGTAGATCACTATGAAGAGCTCTTTTAATGGTGTATCACTTTGTTAATGGAATTAACACCAACCCTCTTCAAAAGCCTATTTACATCTTCTCAGATTGTATTTTTCGTGTACTATGAAAACAAGTCATGTGTATGTTTAAAGGTCATATCATCTGCAGGAGGAGAGGAAGGAGAGAGATCTGTGTGCTTATGGATCCGTTTGTCTTGCAGTTTGTTGTGTTGTTGAAGCACGTGCAGTGGGCCTCCTGCCCAGGTAAGCAACAAGTCAAAAGTAGAAGCCAAGTAAGTCTAGGTAAAGAAGACAGCAGTGTTATACCCAACCATAGCTGATTTAACTCTGGCTTTAGATCAAGTCATTTGCACAAATGTATTTGAATGAGTTGAGACACTTTATGATCATTCACACAGAACTTTGTATCTCCAATTAAATGATAGGTTGGCTTTAAACACTGCCTATTTGGTCTGCCCCGCTGCATGTGACTTGGCGAGGAGAAACAAAGAAGAAAGATTTTTGGTACAAAACAAACGTATGATAATCAGAAACACAGAAAATTTGCAGTATTTTCTAGAAAGTTGATTCCTCTCCAAAATGGATCACGTAGGGTAACACAGTCCTGGGCTGAGGTGTGCTTAAGGTTTTATTTCTTAAAACAGCGGAATGATTGTAAACTGGCTTTTACCTGTTGGAAAGTTTTGCATCTTTGTTTTTTTACCGTCTCAGATGACTTTGAACACTATAACACCTGCCTCAACAATCAGTTACACAGTAAATGTTATGACTCTTTCTCCTTGTACCTCCTGCCTATTTGTGTTGTGTTTGGGACTGTGGTGCTCACTGGAAACCTTCTTAACCTAGTAAGTGTCAGTATAGCCTTCCAGATAGAGTGCTTTGTAAGATATCTAACAGCGTCTGAAATTCATTTATCAGCTGTGTCCCAGCAGCTTTTTATGATTTTCAAACTTTTTTCCTACTTTAGCCACATTTCATATGAACAACTGGGTACAAAACTGTGAGTGCCTTTGAGGGGAGATATATGGTTCACTGCTTGAGGCTGTTTAGACAGAAAATAAGTGATAACATTCGTTTATGAAGAATACTAAAGCCTTTACAGCATAAAGAAAGTAAATATTGAGGTCTGGTGGCAGCAGATCGCAAGCCATCTCTACTGTCTGTATTTTTTTATCCATGGTGACCTTGTAACCAGAAACTCCAAGGCGCTCCTCCCAAGTTCAAGCAGAAGGAGACAGGTTCAGAGCAAACTCCTAAAGCTGAACAGAAGGGTGGGACCTCTTATTTGGAAACAACCACAGGAAGATCTAAGAGCATTATAAAATACTTTAAGACTGTGAGCCTTTTATGAATGTACCTTACATATATATTTACCATAGGTTTGACGTGATCTTACCAGGCATGGATATGGTCTTGGAGGTATGGATGTTTTTTTCTTCCTAACATAAATTGAGCTCTCAGTCTGATCAGAAAATACATAGATAATAAAAATGAAATACAAATAAAGTAACAGCTCTTTGGAGATTTAGATTACTCTGTTTAACCCAACTGTGTCTTCCTCTCCTGCAGACTGCAGTGGTCTGCCCCTGGGAGGCATTCGGTGACATGGAGCTGAGTGACCTGGCCCAGTTCGGCATCGTCTAGACCTGTTAGATCCTCCACCTACAGAATCGCACCTTTACACCAAATAGCGTGTGAATAACATACCACTTTTCTACTTTCCTCAAGTCATTTTGTGCGTTATTGCTACAAATTTTTGCTTTTTATGTGTCATTCCACATCACATCATTTCTCTACTGACTCACCCCGAACCCTGCCCCTCCCCCTGACTCTACCCCTTCACCAAAAGCACATTAAATGACACATGAAAAGCCTAAGATGTGTAGACATGACACATGAAATGTTCTTGAAAGTGATGCATTATTCATACGTCGTCCCATCAGTATCACACCCACAGTAGCTTTACACATATTCTCCTGTAAACATGACAGTGTACATAGAAGTCCAGTCCTCTGACAGTTAAACATTATTCTTGTGTATTATGTTAAATTATATGTACAGTATGTTGGCATTGGTATCGTGCTGACTTTTATCATTGTGTTATACCTCAGAGGAACCCTGACATTATGAAGACAGTTAACGAAAGTGTGAATATTTTTGACACTGACATTGTAGGTAGTGCCCCCCTCGGTATTTGTCTGTAGAATAGCAGATAAATGAATGTTACTGATACTGACCTTCATTCGTCTGTTACTAACTGAGAACTTTATTTTCCTAAAATAAACATAATTTTCTAACACATGCTTAATCAGTGCTTCAAATAATTCTCTGTCTGTTCTAATAAACCCAACACACAGATGATACAACAAGAATCTTGCTTTATTTTTTGTGAGCCAGGGACAATTTACCATTATTTGAATAAGGAATGTCATTTATTCAAATTTCTGAAGTATATCTATACTATTAAAATGGTTAGAAATGATCACAAATTTCTCAAAGGCTGCCACAACGCATTTTTATGACCTACAAAGTGGAGTCTGGAGTGTACCACTGGAAAAACACAGCAGTCCAGTTGTTGGTTTGGTAAAGTTAGTGTTCTAAACTCCAATAAGGCGTGGCAGAGATGTTACACTACTGGTGGCAAGATGTGTCACTGCCTCACTTCACCACACCTAAAAGGTTGTGACCACCCCAAACTTCATTAAATCACACTGTCAGAGAGCTGTTGCGCTGGTTTTGAAAACAGGATGTGTTTGTCACAGAAGTGTGAAACAGTGTGGTAGACTTTGTTCAAAGATGATCTGTATTCAGAATGCAAGTTTTATTGAATATGCTTTTTAAAATTAATAATAATAGTAACAGAGTTGTTTTTTGTGTGTTTCACAATGGTGTCAGATTTAATCCATCCATACAAATGCAATACTAATGATGTGGCCAGCAGATGTCGCCATTTTCAACACAACCACTTCAAGTGACTGAGCGCCTCAGAAAGTTTCACAGGCACAGCACCCGGCTGATTCCCTGACCTCTTCAACGAGAAGCAAAAAAAACTGTTATCCTTCTCTTAAATTGAAAAACACTTTCTGGTTGATAAATGAACAACATCCCAACAAATTAAGTTGTTTCCCAAAACAAACTATGTTGTTAAACTTTCTACCTGTACGCGATGAGTGCTTTCTGTTTGCTAACATTTTTTACGTAGTGTTTATAGAGTTTCTTTAAGCATTCTGGAACAATGGAATAAACTGTAAACACAACTGGCATAACCAGTATATTATCACATCATCATATTAGCATATTATATATCTATCTATATCTATCTATCTACACATCTAGTAAAGCTTAAGGCTACAAAACTAAAACTATGAACTACAGGATGTTGTAAAGCTCTGTAGAGCTGAGGAGAAGAGCAGAGATAGGCAGTAGTTTGTCACAATGAGCAACATGTTTCATACTGTATATAGTCATTTAATTTTCAATATAAAAATATGGATTAGTGCTGCTCTAAATAAACAGACATAGTGAGAGGGTGTTTTTTGCCTTTGGCTACAAAAGACAACAGTAAAACCAGTCCACACTCAAAGAGTGTGTGGACAAGATAAGATTTATGCCTTTTTGGAACAGTTTTCAAACTGTATGTTGTGGTATTAGAAAAGTGAAGATTGTAAGAATGAAGATTAACTGGCTAGTCTGGCAAATCTGGTTAACTTCCTCATTCCAGATAAAGAGAAAACACTGAAAACAAACAAAGGCAGCACTGTTTACCGACCAGTTTTTTCCCTTCAGTCCAGCTCTTGGTGCTAAATGTTGACATCACAGCCGTGTTTCTTTAAACTGAAATAGTTGACATATTGTCTAAACTAGGTGTTGAAATTAATACAGTGTATGTGACCTCATTTCAGTGATTAAAGGTCTTTTATATGACATAAAGAGAGAAAAGAATGATTTGAGATTCTGAAGTAAACTCACATCTCATTAAAACCTCACAATATCACTGTGTCACCAGTGCATTACAGTTCAATGTTTAATGGTAGTGAATTGTGTGTTAGTGAAACACTGGAAAAAAAATACTAAAGATTTGTTATGAATTAGTCAAATCGGTCCTTGTTTTTAACACGAATAAGAATCTGAGGTCTTTTATGGACCAAAAACAGAATCCAGAAGGTAAAATACAACTGTGAATGAAATGATTTAACACAAGAAGGAAGAATGATTGAAAACAGACCAGAATAATGTGACTAAAATGACTTTATTATAATATATTCAGCATTAACCACACAGTACACAACTCTACTTGATGTGATTACATGGATAAATACAGACAGAAAGAAAGATGGAAAGATAGAAAGAAAGATAGAAAGAAAGAAGATATAAGGATATTTACAATACATTATTTACAGTGAATTCAGTGACTTGCTTTTGGATTTGAGATAATCTACCCACTCTAAGTGACAGATGTGTTGATTCCCAGTTGTTCACCAATCATCTCTATAGTTAAACCCAAGCAGCAGTACAGTGTGTTACACTTTTACACAGGTGCTGGGCTACACAGGACAATAAGGTCTTCCTGAGATCTCATTCAGATGTAATCAAAGACAATATTAAGCTCAGAGAGATGCTAAAACTTCCAGGTGCTGAGGTGTAATGGCCCAGGGCAGGAGAGGAGTCATTCTTGGGGGCTGCTGTCCAAGAGCTTCTTCCTCCACTTATCGAGGGGAGAGAGAGAAAATCCCTCTCAGCTCATCAATCGTCCTTAAATGGTACCACTGTCAGGCTCCACTCCGCACCCAAAATAGGGGAGAATTCATGAGGAGAGCAACAAAACTGCTGGAATGCAGCCACCAGGAATAAACTGTTTCCATTTGGCATGAGGTCTAGACGATGCCAAACTGGGCCAGGTCACTCAGCTCCATGTCACCGAACGCCTCCCAGGGGCAGACCACTGCAGAGTCTGCAGGAGAGGAAGACACAGTCACAAATGGGTTAAACAGAGTAATCTAAATCTCCAAAGAGCTGTTACTTTATTTGTATTTCATCTTTATTATCTAGGTATTTTTTATCAGACTGAGAGCTCAATTTATAAAAATAGTGAAGAAAAAAAAAAACATCCATACCTCCAAGACCATCCATGCCTGGTACATCATTGTCAAACCTGTGGTAAATAAACATATTTGTGTTATATATACATGTGCTACCACAGTCTTGCATATTTTATCGTAGTCTTGCAGATCTTCCTGTGGTTGTTTCCAAATGAGTGAGTGTGTCTCACCCCTTCTGTCCAGCTTTAGGAGCCTTGCTCTTGAACTGCCTGGTCTCCTTCTGCTTGAACTTGGGAGGAGCGGCCTTGGAGCCTTCTGCTGCTGCTGCGTTCATTTCTATGAAAACAACAAAGATTTATATATTTAAGGGAAAAGAAAGAAAAGCAAAAAGGAACAGAGAAATACTCAGATATATTGAAATATGTCTGCTTTCCTCATGATGACCCTGTTCAGGCTACAACCCCCATCCTCAGCTAATCCACTTAACCTAAATGTCTTAGCTCCTGCTCCCATAATTAGTCATAACTCGGTGATTATATTTGCTTTAAGCTGTCAGTAACATTGGTTATGTGACTGGCTAAAGATGTTCTAATAATAAAAGACGTGTGGAAGGACAGCATGTCAGGGAGCTTTTCTGGGGGTGTGTGACAATCTGATGGAATAACATGTTCAATTAGCTGCCTCCCAGCGCTTCCAGTCTCTATGCTAAGCTAAGCTAATTATCCCCTTGCTCCTACTCCATGCCTTTTGATCTTCTCGTGTACCTGCTCAAAAACAAAGTTAAAATGTGTGAAAATACACACATTTCTCATCATCAAGTCACGTTTTTGTCAATAATCTAAAAATAGTTAAAAATATTACTAATAAAATATGAGAAGTGCCAAGACATTTAATTTGAGCAGTAACAATGAAAACTGAATCTCTATCAAGTCCACTCAGTGTTAAAAACCCTTTGTCTCTGGCAGCAGAACAATGAAAAACATTGACGACAAGAGGATGTCATCATCGTCACTTAGCTGGAAAATATATAAAAACACTAATGTTGACCATCCAACTACAAACTAATATCTGGATTAATTAATATTTACAACAACTGAATTGAAATGTGCCTTTTTAGATCTTTAACAGTGAATAATACTTTAAGTTATTCACATTATTGCAGAAAACAACAGCCCTGATGACATGAACACCAAAGAAACAGGCTAGCTGTGTAAAAAAGAAAAAAAAAGAAAAAAAAAAGATTTGTTTATTTTATCAGTGTAAAAACAAACTTGTCTAAACAGACATGTCTGTTTTGGAGCTCAGTGTTTCTGATGCTGAGAGCCAACTGGTTTTACAATCAATATTATAGCTATCTCTGCACAAAGAAAACTTCACAATCAACAGTTTGTCATCATCAGCAGCCACACTTGAAATGCAATGTTTCTAAGAGGCTCTATGAGCTTTTGAAAACATCCATTAAAACTCATCACAGAGTACAACTACAGTGTACTGTATGTGGCTGTGAGGTGCCAGCTGAGAGTCTTACCTGCGCGTTGGTTTGGTGAGAGTTTGGATCGGTGAAGTGAAGATGCCTGGAAGGGCTGAGCAAAGGAGGAAGTGCAAAACAAAGAGAAAGATCTCTTTCTTTTTGCAGCCTCTCTGTCTTGTGTCCTGCCTCAGTCACAGCGCTTATATACCCACGGTGGTCAAACCCAAAGCCGCTAATGGGGCTGAGGTGGGGTATTTTCAGGGATAATCTTATGACGGTGAGAACAGCCCGTACCTGTGGTGCAACATGTACTGTCGTCACCTCTGCCCTGGGTGGGTGTTAACCTGACATGGATCATTCTGGGTCATTGTGAGCTAACTGCTCATCATTTAGTTGTGTGTTTGTTTATGGACAGTTAGCCTTGATTAGAGCAAAGGGGAATAAAGACATGGAGAAACAGGACACTGGATGGGTGAGTGTGTAGTAGCCAAAGGGACAGAACAGTAAAGTGGTCGATAACGCAGACAATGACATGTGAAGAGGATGGTGTTGATTGTAAAATGTCACCAAACCTCTTTGAGACTGTGAATATTGTGTCGTTGTGAATGACGCAATTTGGAGAAAACTAAATTTATGAAACTGCAACCAGCTGCCCAGAGGGCAAATGTACAGAAAAGACCCCATAAAGAACTGCCCCCTTCTCTCACAATCTGGGGGTAGTTCAGGTTGGGAGACAGGATCTTGTCACCTTGTGACCAGCCTTCTCACAAGAGTCTGGGAGCCAGTATAGGGTCAGCCCTATATCACCATACTGAAACGAAACAAAACAAAACAAAACAAAACAAAGACCACCTCCACTATTTGACTCCCACTGCCCCTCTACAACTCGTACCCACTGGCTCGGTCCCCTCAAAAACCACCTCTGTAATACCCAACAACAGTGCTATTTATTTATTTAGTGTGTTTTTCTCTCGTCCTCTTTAAGTATAAAATATAAAGATATGAATCTATAGCTATAAAGTAAAGAAAAAGCTGTTAGTTGTTTTGCCCTACTATAGTATTATATGTGTGTGATGCTTTGTATTAATTCACTCATTATGTGCTTGTCTTGCTTCAACAACTGAAAAAAAAAAAAAAAAAAACTATAACCAGCTCATCCTCTGTACTTTCTGAATGTATTATACAGTGGCACAGATTAGATCAGATTTGACTGGATTAGATCAGATAACATCCCGTTAGATTAGTTACAAGCAATTAGATCAGATTAGATTAGAGAGCTGAGGAACACACATCATGGGAAAGAGACCACAGACTAAGCCCTCATACTGTAAAACAAACAAAACAAAAACACACTGACAGACAGACCCCACAGGATCGATACAGGACAGCGGTATATTTGGAAGGAGGTGGTACGTGTTTAGATTGGATTACACCTGGTGACCTGAATTATGAGAAGGTGGTGTAATCTTTAACCCTCATGTACTGTACATCCACACCACTTTGTTACTTAACACACCACAACCTGACTGTTTCTGGGTCTGACAGGAGTGCAGATAAGTCAGTGTGACATAAGAGCAGAGGTGGTCTGTTGTGTCCACACCTGAGTTTGTGCTGGACCCCATGTCCAAGTTTATATAACGCATTTAAAACAGCAAACACATTTTGAGCCACTTGAATGACATTTTCATATATGCTGGTCTTGAGTCAAATTTTTCTGTTCTGTTTTCCTCTGTAGTTGGGGTCAAGGCTTAGGTTAGGTCATGGTTAAGAATCATACAGGACAACTGGTCATAATGAGGGTTAACACAAGGGAAAACATAAACCTACAGACGTGAAATAGACTTTGACACAAAACCCACTCCAGTGCCTTCAGGCAAGATCTGAAATGTGCTGCCACATCCTATTTAAAATACATAAATAAATACTCAAAAGCATTTAGTTTTTCAGGTGAACCACACCTCTGCATTTTATGTAAAAAGTTACAGGAATATTAACAACAACCAAAAATACAAACATTAGTTTTTACGAGTGACATGAACATTTGTTCATGTTCATGTTCATGTTCATTCATTCAAAGACAGTCTTGTTCTTCATTTTTACAAATAACCTGGCAATGATTAGCTTATCAGATACACACACACACACACACACACACACACACACACACACACACGCACTGGACGGGTCTTATGGGTTTCCGACTCTGAGACCATGGTTTTCTTCCAGTTCATGTCCTGCAATACAAACAGAAAAATAACCAGTGTCAGACATCATGTTTATGATTGTTTCAGTTTATTTGAGCTTGTAATCACTGAAAATTATTACATTTTACTCTGACAAAAAGAGAAAACAAGACTGTAATAATAATAATCAGAATAATATATGTGAAACAACCTGTTGACGTACAGTGACAGTGTTTTGGATGTTCCTACTCCATGATACCAGCGTTGCTGAGGTAAACTTCTGTGACAGGCAGTGAGTTAGTCTGGTCGGAGTTTGGACCACCGGTCTGCTGGATGAACTGCTGCAGGTTACACTGTCTCAGCTCCTTATTCAGCTCCTCAATCACCTCACATCTGTCCTGGAGTAATAGAGGAGTATTATATTACCAACAAGTACCATCTGTGTAAAGCAATGATTTATCTGATTCCTCTGAGTCATAGAGCTCCATTGTTGAAACTATTAAAACACATCAGTGAGTCACACTGTTGCTCTGGGTGATGTGTTCCTTCATCACTATGAACACACACACACACACACACACACACTGTGGGTTATTTTGACTCAGCCCCACACACACCTTTAAATAGAATATTGGATGATGGAGGAGTTTTACCTGTTGGATTTCCTCTGCAGCTTGGAGCTCCCTCTGTGTCTGTGACAGTGTTGTCTCAGTTCTTCTCCTGCGGGGCGGTTGTGGAGCTCACTGCCTCCAGGGCCTCAGGGCCTCCTCCTGCTGCTGAGATGTTTGTCTCCGTGCTGTAGGCTGTATGTCCTGTGCTACATGTGCAGAGCGGGCTTGGGCTCCTGGATCTGATAACTGCTCATTCATTACTGAGTGTATCTGGTGTAGACGTCTGTGCAGATCTGTTGATAACAGTGATAACATGTCTTGCTTTAGAAATGTCAGAGGATAGAAGACACTGTCAGAGGATGAAGAAGATGTAAACAGATTCAAACGCTGTGTTCTCTGTCCATTTCTGCCGAAAGCACAACTGTTCACTCCCAGTGTTCACTATTATCAGCTCTGCCTCATTCTGCCTCGGCCGCTGCTCCGAGTTCATCTGCAAGATGCAGGTTTAGACTTGGAACTGTAGCAGATGACCTCTCCTGCTCCACCTCTGTCTCCTTCTCCAGAGCGAGCTGGATCTCCAGGTCTTGTAGCAGCCTCTTCTGTTGCTGCAAGTCTGCCTAAACACCTCCTCTCTTTTGGAGGAGTAAGAGGAACAGCCTTCACAGAGCTGGGGGCATCTAAGAAAGAGACAGGGAAGCTCGTGGTTCTGGGGAGGCTCTGGTGATGGGAATAGGCCCTGTTTGGTTTAGTCCTCTTGGGATGTGTTGAGGACCCAGAACTGAAGGACAGAGCCTTGTGTGTGTATCCCTGTGTTTAAGCGGCTCTGGTTCTGGTGGTCTGGGTAGGGAGAAACGTCTCTCTCTCTGGTTGGTGTGTTTGACCTTCACTGAGGCTGGACCTGTCCTCCATAGAGCAGACACCTCTTGAGCCAGCTGTCCCAGCTTAGCCCAGATGCTGCAGAGGACAGTCATCTGCAACTATGACCTCTCATTCTCACCAACACCAAAGATAAGAATGTGACCCGTCTGACCTACAGAAACCATAAAAAGATACCAAGAGATTAATATTCAACAGTAGTATCCGTAAGAAAATTTGTGTTGTGGCAGTGCAGTAAAAATAGCAGATTGTGCAAGGCACCCTGCAACACATAACCGTTGGTCATGAAGTGAACAACATACTGATGATGCTGCTATTAAAGCGTAGAGTGAGGATAAAAATATAAGTTTATCCTAAGAGGGTGCTGGAAAAAAAGCAGTAAAGTCATCAAATCAAAAAATGATCCCATTGGAGATGCTCCAAATACAATGTCCAAAATGACAGTGTTCCTCCTCTGGTGGCGAGCAGAGCGGCTCTCAGTGAATTTGTCATAAGCTGTGCCAACCAAAATATGCCAGTGTCCTAGCGTAAAAAGTAATAACAGTTATTTTTGGAAAGATTTAAAGAGACAGTATGAAGGAGAAAACTGAAACTCACCAATAAACATGCAAGAGCTATCACAACATCCTGACAGAGTGTTTGATGGGCCGAGAACAACTCTGTACACCCTCCACCCACACCTTCAGCTCCATCACTCACTCAGCCAGCACAAGGCTCCACTAATGACCTGCAGGAGACAGACATACATCAATGAACTCTACTTTAACCTTGGTTAGCATTAAAACAAATGATCAATAATAATTAAAGAAAAAATAAAGAAAGAAACAAAACCATCGCTACAAAAAGGACTAGATTTTAGATGATATATATACTCATAGGTAATATATGTTGTAAACTGATAGAAATGTACACCATGGTATCCTTTGTGAAATTGTGTTGCAAATCCCAGTGGATGAGACTAAAAAAATAACAATACTGGGTTAAAATATGATTTTTTATAAGTGTCAGTGTCCAGTTTACTTACTTAAATAAACATGAAAATGTACTATTAAAAGAAAAATGTCCTGTATTCATAATTGCTAAAATTGAACTCTTTCCTTTACATCATTAGGTAAACAGATCTTAACTGAGCAGTCAAAAGGTAACAACCAGTATTTATCAGCTCTTAGAAAGGTTGGAAAAAAAACGACCTTACTTTCCCACATTGCAGGTATTTAACTCACTGCACTAGCAAATAACATTCATTCAGTCATTCCAGTCTGACTATAGCATTTTGTTCACAAACAGTCCCTCATAAACCAAGCAACGCACGTTCTACAAAGCGTGATTACTTGACCGTTTATGATAGAGACGATCTTTTAATCGTGAACCGCGAGTTACCCACTTTCAGTATGCCAGGCGGTGCCAGAGCGACCGTGACCGATTTACGATGAGTGCAATAACGTGGTACGTGAGCGGAAGATTGTGGAGGTGAGTGGAAGTTTTGCCTTGATCATTGTTGCTCAACATTTCACTGCACTAGACAACTTGCCTGTTTCCCAATGAACTCTAATGAACAATACTTTTGTAAGGCAGAAATCACCACAACATACTATTGTTGGTATATGATAATTGTTGACTAATTGTACTTTTCCTGCTGTCAGTTGCTGTTTAGTACCCTATACTATGGGTGTGTTACTAGGCCTTTCATGGTAGAGTGCGCCTCTCAGTGTCATAATCCATAAGTTACTGAGCTGTAACTCTTGAAGAAAACTTGTTTGCACCAAACCTTACATGGAGCTCTAAAACACCTTATACAACCTTTCACGTTGAAAAAAACAATCCCTGCTTGACTACAGGTTTTCAACAATACTGCGTTTTTGCATGGTAGAGACTTTATACTGCGCAGAGAAAAAAAAAGTGACAGGTTCCTTAAATCATGTGATGTATGCACGTGATGCCCCGACTGATGGCCCAACTTCATTATTTCAAATCACATATTATTATTTTATTTCTTCATATCATCCCACTTCTACACACTAAGGTTTTTAATCATGTTTTATTTAGTTTAATTTGGTATAAAATGTCTACCTCTTTAAGAGTACAGCGGTTACATTGTAGCGCACGCCTACTGGAGAGACAGAGAAAGAGAGAAAGAGATGCGAGGTTTATGGAAAGAATAGGGTGAAAAAAAAAAAAGTTTGCTAAATACAAAACTACAGCAAGAGTGATTTTGAGTCATCTTCTGTCTTTCTATGAATTTCTCTTTTGAGGGTCTAATTTGTAAAGAAAAGGCGTGGTGAGTTTTTTTTTTTTTAACTAATTGTTAACATTATAGTATACATGTTACTTTTAAACGTGCAACCAGTGTTATCCAGTAACTACAGTAAACTAAGAGGGCATAAATGAACATTTTGTGAACTTTTGTCAGTTTGTCGTGGTGTAAAGTGTTGTGAGTGTTGCTAGCTTTATGCAGGCGTCAATTAATGAATGGTTCGTTGTGATGAAGGAACTGCGCCGAAAATTAGCAGGTGTGGCGCACTTCAAAATAACAGTCATCTTGCATGTAGATGTTTGTAGCCTTATGCCGTTCTCTCCTTATGTTTAAACTGTAATTTAAACATTAATTGATTGATTCAGTTAATTTAAAATGAAGATAATACTAAGCTCTATTTGTTTCTTATTTTACTTCTTCACAAGCATATGTTTCAAGAAAAAACTGACGAAATAGTGTGAGCACAAGACCATCCATGGGAGTAACCATCTTGAAATATACCATTGCTATACTCCCAAATTGTTAAAATGGGAAATTTTGCTGTACTCAGCAATGTTAACATTTTGTGATTGCGCTTAACACTCAGGTGTTCCTGTCACCTCATGTGTTGGAAAGCTTCTGTCCAGCCTTTTTCCTTTTTCTATTACTGCAGAAATATTTCAGTTTATTAAAATTCTCTCTGCTTCCAACTGTTGTGTGCAGGTCATTGTTTTTTTGTGGTGAGAACTTATGTTTGGTGTTTTGTGCACAACTGCTGTGGGATCTGATACGCAAACAAGTAACCTGGAGACTCGTGGATAAGCATCTACTTCCACAAGATTAACAAAAATCTGCAGGTAAGGACACTGCTCCTTGTCTGAATTCCTGGTAAGACCTCTCTTTACAGTAATTTGCTGCAGTGCATAATGGGGCACATACAGTATAACCCATTAAAGCCTCACTTAAAAATGGCTGTTATACATTGTCATGTGAATTTGTTGTTGATTGTACAATGAAATCAAACTCAGTGTTTATAAAATGGCCTGTGGTGATGCAAACAGATAGGAGTAACTGCAACAATTAATGCAAAAGAACTAAATCTGTAGAGTCATAAAGTCATCTAAAATATTTTGCATATCTGAATGATCTCTGTGACATGTAGGTGGAAGTAGACCGTACTGTATGAGGAAGAAGAGACAAGTAAGAACATAATGTGGGTGTCCTCATATGAAGGCTAATAGTTTTTGATGCCTGATAAACTTGTATGGTAATCTCTTTGAGAGGAAGCCAAGTCATTGTTGTGACAAGTCACCTGCTCATGCATCCATGTTACTGGTGTCATTTCCGTGTGTTTATTCATGAACAGCAGTAACTTAAGGGCATCCCATATCACTCACATAAATTGTCAGACTGCTCCTACTACCTGATTAATATAACAGATAGTTAATATATGTAAACATCTCAGAAATGTTGAAATTGTATGGCTTTGTACTACTTTATTCTCATGCTGATCTACTTTTGTCTTGTATGAAATCTCAGACAGTTTCAGTACATTAACCCTGATACTCTAATGATCCCACGAGGGGCACATGAAAAATGTTTGGATAAGATTTAGCTCAGCTGACCCTTAAACACATTTAGTTGCCATGTGGAATATTGTTTGAATAGCCAAATAAAAATGTTGGCAGTAAACATTTTGAATGAATGTTCTCTGATAAGTTAAATAACATAATTCAGGCAGCCCATTTCCCCATAAAATAAATTTTGTTGTGGAGTTATTTATGTCCTGACATTGTTGAATATAATAAATGAAAACACCTGGAGCCTTTCAGATCAGTGTGTTTCTCACCCTGCTGTTCCATACAATACTGTAACCTTCCACCTGGTGGCGTATGAAATTAAACCAGCCTGAGAGTGGAAACAAGTATAAAATATCATTCTGTCATGGTGTCCAGTATCCAGACTGGTGGTTTCTGGAATTTTCTCACACACTCAGTGTTACAGGAAAAGAAGACAATCAGGCTTTTTGCAAAAGAAAAGAAATTATATATGTTTTCTTACTTTCATTGTTGTCTCCTTTACATTCAGTTGCTAGGCGATGATGGTGTTTCAAAAGCTTTTCTCTAATGCTTAAGAGCAAGAGTGGGAGTAACTGAATACATTCTCAAGTACACACTCTGGGTAATTTACCATTTTAATCAAAATTTTCTCTGCTCCATTAAAGAGAGAAATGTACTTTTAACAAACAAAAATTAACCTGACAGCTGGGTTCCTGGTTACTGCATTCAGCATTAGATGCTGTGAAGTCATAAAATGTCACTATCTGTGGTTAGGAGGCACACACTCTTTGAAAAGACACACTGTTCCCGTCTCACTGTGCAGTTTAGGTAAAGCAAACTCTAATCATTAACTAAGTTCATATGTCTTTCAGCTGAAGTCCTTGGACACTAGTTACCTGAAACTGAGTTAATATAGTGAATTGAAACAGTAAATTTCTAACTGAGTATTGACTAAACTGATTGTATGAGACATTGTCAGGTTATTAGATGACTTCCCAGCATGCAGTTGCAATAAAGTATTAACTGTAGCCTGGTTGCATCTCTGTTGGTGCATTGGTGAATTTGAAAATATGAGGAGGGAGCTGTTGAGTGAGATTGTTATTGCAGGTGGTGTGGGTATGATAAATATGATGATTAGATGATACATTGACCACAGTGTTCAAGGTGGAAGGCGTGTGTTTAATATCTCTGTGTATTCACATTCATATTTGTACTGTAGCCTTTATGTGTGTGACAGCAGACAGTTCAAGAAATGTGCTGTGACTAGGTCAAATAGTGATACACTACAGTGATGGCGTGTATGGTTGCACATTTTGTATAACAGTGCAAAACACCATCGTCAACATATTGTCTGACAGGACAGATATCTTTCTGACTGAACTTGTTCACTTCAGACATAGCAGTAGCCTCAGGCAGGTTGAGTTTTGCAGATGTTTGAAGTGTGTGAAGATTTGTGTCTGTGCTTGTCTCATGTTTGCAGAGGAGACGCACAGATTTACTGCGGGTAGGAATGTGGAACACGCTGACATTCCTGGAGGTCTCGGACTCCACCCACACACATTCCTCCATTCTCTGTTTACTAACCTTACTGTTCAGAATAACTTTCAGTATCACCATCATTCAGAAAATACTCACTCACATACTCAGAACTAAAAGTCCTCCAAATCCTGAAACTGTACAAAAACAATTTTTGTGGATAAAAATTAACTCCAGTTACTTTTGAAAATATGTTAGAATTAAAGCTGATGAAAGTACTTCTCTTTTCCTGATAGAAAATGTGTTTTGTACTTTAAGTAGGCTTCCCTTGAAGAAATATTTTATCATAATGAAAAAAAACATCTTTTAAATGATGTAACTGTCCAACCTACTCGTTCCACTTGAATTATTTCTGATTGAAGAATGAAAAAAATCATCTCATTAAATTTATTGTCCTGTATTATAAAATGAACATATTCTAGCTCTAAAATTAATTACCCAAATCACTATAAATGGCTCCAGTTTCTTTTAGTCTGTGACTATAAACTACTGACTCAATGTAAATATGATGCTTTCATAAATATATATTTTTAGCTTGTCTTGTTTGCTCAGCTTTATATATATGTATATGTATATATATGTATGTATATATATATATCCAGTGCTATGTTTACAATATGATATTCATTTATTAAGATAAATGAATGGTTGATAAATGCCTCCTGAAAAACGACCTAATTTTTACGTGATGATGGTGGTGTCTCTCCAACCATGTCATAAAGTAATTAAAGCTCGAGAGAAAAATTTTTAACAGACTCACCACCTGTTGGTTCAAGCTGCTCTCAGTTTCACTGGCGGTCCTTGTTCTTTTCTCACTGTGTGTTCAGGCTGGTGGGTGGATGCTTGTTGACACTCACCTGAACATGCTTCAGCCAGGGAGGAGGAGGAGTAAAACTGTGGAATGCAGCCATCTGGGTGTTCAGCATGAGAAGTGATGTCCTCTGAAAATAGGAGCAGTGGGTGCATCTACAGGTAGGGATTTTGAGTTTGACCTTTCTTCCTCTTCTTTGCTTTCAGTGCAAGGTAAGACCAAAATATATTGTAGAAATCTTCTTTTTCTTTGTTTTTTTTTGTTTTTTACTTTCCCTCAAAAATTCTATCAAAACTGGAAATATAAGATCACCTGACATCACACTAAACTCAACTGCTCTTCGCTCCTGTCAGTACTGTACATTTACCAAGACTTGTTTAATTTCACTAACTCTCACAAGAAAAATTCTGAACATCAGACTTCAACGTATTACTTCTACTGCTGCCTCTGTCTCTAAACAGTGATGTCACTGTGAGCACTGACACTGGCTCCCTCCACCATGTAACAGATAAAAAGTGAGGAAGGTGGCTCCTGCCGCCGCCCTGTTCTTTTCAAAATCTCAGCATTATCTCCAGCATTCCACTCTGCAAGTTATGTGTATGTTTGCTCTGTGTGTTGTGCTGAAGATTAACTGGCACTTAGCTGGTTTCCTCTGCTGCTTTGTACAACAGCAAATAAACACAGAAAGCAAATTCACACAGAAAGTACTGAGTAGAAATGACCAATGACGCGTCACTGTGCTTGAATAAATTAATTGTTACTTGTTTTCATTACCAGCAGTTTTATACATGTGAACTGCTCCAACCACCTGATTATTACTACAGTAGATTATTACTTAGAGTTATTATTGTCAGAGCAAAATTATGCATTATATAATTTACGGTGTGGTAACTCAATTTCCTTGTCTGATAATCAAAAAGTGCAGCAGATTGAAACACACCAATGCTGAATGTGGTACAGCATTGATACAAGAAGATAATCCGCCATTTGAATCCAGTTTGTTTCTGTTTTACTGGAGCATGTCTCTAAAGCATGTATCACAATATATACTGCTCCTTTACTTGTAACTTCTTTCCTTAGCTGTTAGTGATATAGTTGGAAAATCAGAAAGCTGAACATACGTCCTCTTGGTCATCAATCATTTTAGCTGGTTCAGCTGGTGTATGCTCTTTTATCACATCAGCTGAGCACGCAGCCACGTTTAAACTCCTAAAAGTTATTTTTTAACCACAGCTAAGCTAGTCAGATAATATGTGACACAGCAACTAATTTACAAGCTCAAACTAGAATTTAAAGATGATTTCTCATGTCACTTTTTGGCCAAGTGCACTGTGCTCTATTATACCTGCATTTGAAAGCCATTCATTTGGAAAGTATTTTGTATTTCTGACTGCTATTTATTTGTGAACTATATGTGGTTTGAATACTTGCTTGGCCAGTGATGAGTTGGTGAAAAAATTTGTGTCCTACACAACTAGGTAAGCTTAAGACACTGCATCTTAACATTACTTTTCTCAAAACAACCAAATAATCTACTATAAATCTATCATGTTTCTTTTTATTTGCTTAGTATATTTTGACTAGAAGTCCTCAAGAGCCTACCAGGTAACACTCACCCTCTGGAAAAGAAGTAACCAAAAGAAGTTAGAAGCAAGAGTTGAAGATCTAAAAGGATGAGCACTAGATTCTCTGTGCGGTGATTAGACAGACATGTGAGTCAAGTAAGTGATGAGACTTACAGGGAGGAGCTGAGGCCAGTCAGTCTGCTGGGCATCAGTTAAGATGGTTGAAGAGACTGAGGGCTTCAACAATACAAACACAAAACTTTTAACAGTGTATATTGTCATCCTGTGGGATCTGTGGCTTCAGATAGGAGTCATTCTCTCTTTGGAAAATTACCTCTTATTTTCCATTTTGGTATAGAAGCTGCAACACACTCAGGTGGTTGAAGGCTGAACTACACAGGCGTTGTATCTCTGCTTCATCTTGCATTCACTGTTTAACTCTTCAGGTAATGTACAGTGGTGATATTTACACTGTTTACAGCGTGGTTTGCTGTAACACACTTCAATGACAAATTAATGGCATCTACTGGTATTTAATCAATGCTGTTATGTCTCAGTTTGTCAAGGACCAGCTCACCAAAGGTGCAGAACATTTTCTCAGTATTTACTTACCGGAGAGGAATTAATATACAGGTCTAAATTGAGTCTAGTCTAACCTGTGGTTTTATTGGAGAAGCTTGAGGTCAGTCTCAGTGATGTCTTCAGGGTTTAGAATTGCCTTTAAGGTTGTTCATTTAAGTCCTCTGTTGAAATCACTATGCTGTTTATAAACAGATGACATGTACTTTGGTTGAAACAGGAAAAAGTCATCATCTTGGATACATTTCAGCTATTTCAGTTATTCAATCTTCAGGCACACACAGTAACAGTGTTAATAACAGGCAAATGTTGAGAAAAGAAACATCTCATCAAATGATCTTTATTGCTTCTGTAGCATCATAATTTTCTTGCCGTATCAATAATGGTTGATGAACATATTAAAACAATAAACTGCACCAAATGTCATTTGTTTCCAAGTAAATAATGCCAAACTTAACAACAGTAACAGTTAATATTGTATCAATACATATTGATAAATATTTGTATCAGTCATTGTTAATGTTTTATGATGTATTTTGCAGGTAAACATTAAACCAAACTGTAAAACCCAAACCATGTTAACATATCCATTACAAAGCATCTCCTTTTTCACATAGTCTCTACAGTGAAATCTTCATCGTCTCATCATCATCAACATCTTTCATACAGTCCTTATGCACAGAGATGAAGAAATAAAAGTTGTAATCTTCAAAAGATACATTACAAAACATGATCTCTTTTTGGTGAAATTAGTTGTAAGCACATCAATATCATTTTCATCTTCATCTTCAGCATAAGTAATTGTTGCAACCAGCACTGTTTACACAGGTATGTTAGCAACTTGAAAAGGGAGAAAAAAACACAAGCCAAAAGATGAACGTAGAAAAATAAACTATTTCATGAATTTTGCCATCATTATCATTTTCTTTATCATTGTCATTGTCAACCTCATTACTTAATATTGAGGAATACAGTAATTTCTAAACAGTATTAATCTATCATTAATTTGACTGTTCTGCTGAATATCTTGACATATTTCAGTCTCTGTATTCTTTCGGCTTCTCCAAAAGTTTACATATGTTTATGAAAAGTTCTTGCATGTTTAAATGTTGTTTTGTTTAGATGTTTGTTAGCATTGTGTGTTGTTCACTTCATGTTTGAAGGCATCTTTCAGACCTTTCAATTACTTGTTCCTTTGTGATTCTCCTCAGGCCTCTGGAACATCAGCTGGCTCTGCCTTGTATCTTTGAAAATCTGTCATGTATTGTACCAGGACATACTTCCAGTAGTCAGGAGGCCTCTGTGGTGGGGTCTGGAGGGAATCAGCCAGTCTGGATGAGTACTTTGTGTAGTACTTGTAAGGATGCCACTCCCATTTAGTGTGTCTGCATTTGAGAATCTGTTTCACTATGAACATCAGTTGTACGTGTTTCAACTAGCTTTTTAGTGTCTAGATCCCTGCACCTACCAAGACCTTGTGGCCTATGAATAGCTGCATGATGTTGCTTATGTTCTTGCCTCCGGCCTCACAGGGAACATTACAAAATGGACACTGATGTCCCCAGCCAAACACCACAGCTTGAACAGCTTGATAGAAAGCATTTATTTTCAGTGATGATGTCCTCGGTTGTGAATTCCCACTGAAGTTCTTTTAAGTCATCTATTGAGATCTTGAGGCTTTGATAAGCGGATGGCATGGACTTTGGATTTGGAACAAGGTGGTTTTTCAACCTCCACTGAAAGTGAGATGTCTTTAGTCAAATATTTAAGCATGTTGCTGGCCGAGCTCTGTGACGCTTTCCTTGTTATCTAGCGGCAGAACACCATCCTCCTTTTGACCCCATTCTATTGCCTCTGCTATTTTTTAACTATGACCTTCGGATTCATTCTTCAGTTGCACAAAGTACTTGACAAAACTCTCAGTCTTCCCTTTTTAGCTCTTTCTGGATATTGTACTGGAAAAATGAGCGTGAGCTGTACTCTGCTACAGATAACATAATTTCATCCACAATATCTACTCCCAGAGACCTACTGATGTACTCTTCTACAGCAGGTTTGATACACAACTGGACAAAAGCAGTTGCTTTTCGTTGGCAATCAGTTTGAGGATCATTCTCTGACAAGAATTTTTTGTGCATTTTGAGAAACTCTTGAGGCAATGCCACAAATGTGAAGTTTCAGCTCAATCTCAAACTGTGTATTTGTTTTGTAATGCCTATAGCTTTGTTGAAGGGATTCATCTATTTTTTTTCAGAAGATCCCTTGTGAAGGAGTCATGATAATCTCCATTTGCCTTTGTTTTATCAAGAACAAACTTTGTGGAAGTGTCAATGACACTGTCTGCAAAGCTCTGCAAATCTCCATTCCACCAATATTGAAACTTCTTCATATAGGAGTCTACATGGTCTCTTGTGGTTTTAAATTGATCCTTCCCAATATCCGTTAGGTCTTCAATGTTCTGCAGTTCCTTATTGACATTCAGATTTGAGAAATTCTTTCTCAACTGATTGAGGACACATGCTCCAATATCTCGCTCTTTCAGTCCAGACACATTTACAGTGGCTCCATTCCACATCTTTTTAAACTCATGTTTCAGTTGTTCATCAGTCAGTGTGGACTCTTTGCAGTCACTCAGGAGCTTCATGACCTGCTCTTCAATCACACCTCTGTATTCTCTCTGAATGTCCTGAACCTTTTTTGAGCTTACTTTTTGCTCAAGAACACAATCCAGTTTATTACTCACAGAATGTTGAATTTCATTTGCCAGACTGTTGATACTGTTGATGAAGTCAACTTTGTATTTCTCTATCAGATTTACGTGTCTGTCTTTCTTTTTGTAGTAGTCACTGAGTTTCTCCTTAATTTTTCTGTGTTGGTCTGTTATTTTGTCTGACACCTCCGACTTTTTTGATGCAATCAATCTATTCCAAGTTTCCATCTCAGCTTCATTGTCAGCATTTAAGATTTCTAACTCTGCTTTATTCTGCCAGGAGAGAATCTCTTTTCTAAAGTCCCATTCCCATTGATTGAATTCTTTGCACAAGTTGTCATAGGCATGAGCCACAAGAGTGTTTCTGAAACTAAAGATGAAGTTCTCATATTTGACTGCTTTCCAGAGACTTTTCATCCATTCTAGAAACTCTGGTATCTTTGAGACTTCATTACTTCTGTCACTTTTCACTGCATCCAAAAGATTTTTCTTGAAATTTGCCACAGCTACACTGTAACCTGTGTTCACTGGTGCCATTGGTGGGGTTCCATGCCAGAGTCCTGGGATGTTCTAGTTGTTCTTTTCTATGTCATAGTCCAGCACATCTGTGAATGCTTTTATAGAAGGCTGCCTTTCCATTTCAGCTGCAATTTGAGTCATTTCATTGAGTTGGTCCAAGAGATGTTTTCTTTCAGGCATGGTCTTTGCATGAGCTGAAACTCCAGCAACATTATGGTGAACAAAATGACAAACTGGTTTTTTACCAATTTGCTTCATTCTTAAGAATGCGTGAGCTGTGATTTGCAGGACATCTTTCATTTCAGTCGAGTTTTCCATTGCAGTGTTAATAATGGTGACATCACTTAATCCAGTGACAAAGGTTGCCAGCTGGTTGTCATGTTCATAACTGTCCTCTAGTTGTGCAAGATCAGGAGACTTCAGACCCTCTGTGTCAATGAGGACAACAAAGTCACAATTTAAGTCACTTTTCAAATCCTCTCCAACTTTAAGGAAGAGCATATAAGCTCCTCTTGTGCATCTGCCGCTGCTGACAGGAAACTGCACACCAAACATGGTGTTGAGGAGTGTTGACTTCCCGGTACTTTGAACACCCAACACAGTCAGTACCAACAGTCTGCTCTGCTCCCCAACCTTCTTGTGAAGCTCCATCAGCACATCTGTCACCCATCTCTCTGAGACATTGGAAGCATCTCCATCCAAGAGCTCTAAAGGATATCCATCCAACAGCATTTCAGCAGCCACACCAGGGAGATGAGTTGTTTGATCTGCAGTTTCTGTTGAGCTGATAATGGAGAATTCATAGATCAGTCCCATCTCTCTCATGTAATGCTCTATTCCTAAAGAACTATCCAGCAACGCTTGATCTAATTCTGCCATACGTTTTACATCTTTCTTCTCACATTGCTCTTTGAATTCGCTACGCAAGTCTGACAGTGTGTCCCGTGAATGCGCATCAAGTTTGAGTTTCATCCACTTAAGAAAAAAATCTCTTCTTACTAAATCCAACTCTTACAAGTTAATATGAAATAAATTATATAATTATTAATTGGCAAAATATATAAATGACACAATAAATTGCAAATTATTTTAAGAAACAGTTTAAACTCAATTCATCATTACAGAATGTTATTTCATCACTCTCTTATAGGACTTCATTTTTATTTAATAATATACCATTTAATTTCAGAGTGCCCTTCTTTAAAAGACTACATTTATTTCATAATTGCATTGCTACCAACAATGCAACATACATTTTTGTGCCACTTTACCACTCATAATGTCACTTTTTTATGTCAGTTTTTATTTCATAATATCCCCTCTGTAAGTGTGATGTGTTAATCACAATCACATCACACACGACATTACAGAGAGGCTACTACGGCTCTAGTGCTTTATGTGGTACAGAGTGGAGGAGATGTCTGTTCTTACTAGGACAAAGTCCTCTACTAGGTCTTCCTTG
Source organism: Lates japonicus (assembly GCA_033238685.1). NCBI lineage: Eukaryota > Metazoa > Chordata > Actinopteri > Centropomidae > Lates > Lates japonicus. Next base: position 72,800 of record BRZM01000411.1, on the reverse strand, counting down.
GATGAACAGTAGAAGTGCCACATGGGTCAGGTGGACTACTCTCAACACCTTTACACTGATGTGTTCATCACTCCAAAGGGGCTTCATCACACCCCTCACCATCCCTCCTTTCCAGATTGCTCCCCAAACTTGTCAGGGAAGCATCTGTGGACATCTACTGTCTTCTGTGATGGATTGTATCCCCAGAGAAATTTTTCCTGATATGAAGGCAGCTCCTCATGACAAGACACACTTTTCTTGTATGGCTCTGCTACTGAGCCAGAAACAGGATAATTTTGAAAATGGTTATTTGAAATAAAATGTGTATAATGGAATGAAAATGATTCCCATTAAAATTGAGTTACTTTGAAAATGAATTACGAAATTAAATATCATAATAATATTTTTGTCTAATGCATTTACTTAATATTGAACATTTTGGGTTTGGGTTTTTGTTTTTTATAAACATACAGATACAGTTATTAAAGGAAGAATCTGACTGAGAGTGTACCTGCAGGCACAGGTCCTAAGAAGATGTGGGCAGACTTTTCCCTTCATTCATCTGCATTTAGAAACATAAAGACACAAATAAGTACATGGCTAAATGCTCTGTAAGAGGATGCAGTAGAGGAGGAGTGAGTTGGATGTGTGAAAGCAGGTAGCATTGTAGCAACAAGGATACATATCTTAGTTATGTAATGTAATATGCCGATTAAATGAATGCCAAATGTTTATATAGACCACCACTTGTTAGCAATAGGTCATGAACAGTTGAAGGATACATGGACCATGAGAACTGATGTAGCTTAGGTTTCATTAAGTTACATGCAACCTCATCAGTTCATTTAACTTTTTTATGGTTCTTTTTCGACTTCCACAGTGCTTGGTTATGGTTTGGGAATGATCCTGGTCTGGTGTAATACAGAAGAAGTGGACAGTGGATTGAATTACAAAACACAACATGGTTGTTTTATTTAACAGAAACTACAATTATTTCTTAATGTGAACCAAAGCACTTTTTGTAACCTAAACCTAACCACAGGCAATATGAGTGCTGCTTTGCTCTTGTTTTCTGTTTCTGTTCCTGCAGTGATTTAGAGACAAGAATAGGTTTTTGGAATTTTATTTCCTGTCACAATATTTTCTTGTGACAAAGAAAAAATGTGCCCTCTGACACACCTGAATGTGTAACAGGTGTGTCAGAGGTTCCCTTTCTGCACCCTAGTATATTTATTGATAGTACTCACAGCAGTGTTTGCCCTACCATTGCCTTGTGGGCCCGCCCACCCTCCCAACAAGACCTGCCCTCCCAAGAGACAAAACCCCAAAAAAATAAATAAAAAATGCTATTTTATTTATGCTTTTTACCTAATTTATGTGCACCTGTTTTATATCAGTTCAATGTGAGTCTCCACTGTTTACTGTCAACAATTTGCTCTTTTGCTGATGGCAGGCAAGCTAATGCTGACCAGAGCACTAGTAACTCTCCTGCAAGTTTGTTGTTTATTAATACTTAATTGTACAGAACACGCCGTTATTGGCAAAGTCAGCCCCCCACCCTCCGCAGCTGCACAACCTAGGGGAACCACAGAGATACCAAAAAACAACTCTTATCAGACTTGCATGCTTTTTTTTTTTTTTGCTTCTCATACTTGTGGGTTATATATATTTTTGCATGCATTTTTATGGCTAGGATCATCTTTACATATTTACTACATATTTTATGTTTTAATTCACGCAGAAGCCAAATAATTTGAATTGAATTTGATTGAATTAGATTAAATGTCAGAAATTCAAATTCAATAATAAAGTAAGTACAAAGTCAGCCCCATACTCAATTTGTTTCTATTTTTATCCTATAGTTGCTGTTCTTACAACAATACAGAAGAATATGGTCAATATGAGTCATGATAAAACCTCTCAAATCTTTTAAATTTTTAGTAAGAATGGGTGACAAAAATGATAAAATGTTTAAAAATCACCCTCCGGAACATCAGCCTCTAAAAGATACTCACATAGTGTTGTCCCCCTGTGACTGGTTCAGCTCCGGCAGTCAAAGTCATTTCTTCTGAGAACCCCCCTAAAACTGAGTGTTCTTATACTTCAAGGACATCCGTCAAATGATGTGCAAGATGTCACGTTTTTTGAAAGGAACAAATTGTGGTGGGTTTGACAACATGACAGGCCCATTTCCTTTAATGACCACTGTTGAGAGATATGCTACATGAAATGTGGCCATGACTCACGTCTTGGAGGCCCCAGTGACCTTTGATACACCAACAGTACACTAATCAAATAATAGACAAGGGGAACAAAATAATAAAAATGACCAAAAAAGGTAACCTAATGTGCAACATCGCATTACAGCAGTATCTGTCAGTGCACCTATAGCAACCAAGCACGGGATAAGAAGAATACTCCGAGCTAAGAAAGTATAGATCTTAATGAAACTAGCATGTCTGAGAGAAAGAAAGGACCTAACATAACTACCCCAGGAGATGAGTTAGTCATGGCTGATGGCTCAGATAGCAGTGAGAAGCACAGGGTAGCCACCACCAAATTTGAAGACCCAGCGTCGAAGTCCATACAAGTGTGATAGCCTCACTAGATGGGGTGACAATGGAGGTATGAATAAATGTAGAAACCTGTCTGATACCTAGATCATAAGGCATCAGTCAGCCGTCACTAGCTAAAATATCCTTGCCTGTAGGGGTTTTTAGCTAGGAACCTCAACATCACTTTTCTTGTAAACTAGCAAGATATTTCTGTCTCTCACATACAGTTGTGATTATTCAGCTCATCTACATCAAGTTCCACTTTCTTTATCACAGCACACATCTAGTGCAAGTTCTGCTTTTTGTGTTTTAGAGAATAGACAAAATGTTAATGGTTGTTTCAGATTAACACAATATTGATTGAAATAAATGTTACCATATTATTTCATAATAATTCATATAGATGTGGCAGAAGAGCTAAATGCGGCATGATGTTGACTTTGTCAAACTTGTTGATTTGAATGTATTATATGTACAGGCTGTGATGAAAGGTGGTGTAGAGGGGAAACCACAGCAGACACACCACCTTTTGTTGCACTGAACTACCATGACACTGGTCGTCTGACTTAGATTGTCCTTTGGGTAGGACCTGGATAAACAGAATGCTGACACAGTCAGACTGTGTCAAAGTGGGGAAATAATGACAAATTTTCCAGTGACACTCACAAGCATGTGTCTTCATATTACATGATCAAATTATCACAGGACGACTTAATCACAACAAAAATGCAGTCCAGTATCCTTTTTATGAATATATAAACTTAAATTAGCAATACGTTTTGAGTGAGAAGGAACAATAGGTAATGAGGAATTAATGAAATTTCAAGATGTAAACATTGTGTCAGGCGGTAGGAGTGTGGACACAGGCGCAGACAGGAGGCAGAGGCGGTTACAAAAACAGGTCCTTTATTCCAGGCAGGAATTCCGGGTACACGGGTAGGCAGAAGAAAGAAGGCAGCGGTGCCAGAGGACTAAGCTGAGGCAAGGTCAAAAAATACAGGCAAGGGTCAAAAACTATGGCTGCAGAGACAGGTTTCTTAACTAAAAGGCTGGTAGGTCTGGCAGAGGCTGGAAGGCAGACTGGCAGGGAGTGCAGGAGACACCAGACACTAAATACACAGGGCAGGGCAGACAATGAGACACAGGTGAACCACATTAGGGCAGGGTACGTGTCACAGGAGGAGGGGCACAGAAGGAAGAGACAGGCACTGGGCAGAGAGGAGGTGGTGGTAAAACAGGAAATAAAACAAACACAACAGAACTGCGAAGGAAGCAAAGCCCTGGCTCAGGCAGCACCCTGACAGTACCCCTCCTCAACGTGCGCCTCCTGGCGCTTCCTGGCTTATCAGGTGAAGAGCGGTGGAAGTCGGATGAGTATACGTCAGGATCTGGGGCGGTAATTTGACCTCTCCTCAAGGCCGCCTTCAGCCAGTCAACCTTCAGATGCCTGAGCCCCTACCCGTCGTCTGACATCTAGGAGTCTGCGGACGGTGTAGGCTGGCTGACCGTCGATGAGCCGTGGAGGTGGAGGTGGCACGAGGTGGTGCAGGGGCTGGTGGCGTGAAAACTGGCTGGGAGACGTGGAAGACTGGGTGGATTCTCATGGATCTGGGGAGCCGGAGCTTGACAGCTACTGGGTTGATTACTTTTGTGATTTCAAAGGGACCGATGAATCTGGGAGACAGTTTCTTGGACTCTGTGCGGAGCTTGATGTTGGTGGTGGAGAGCCATACGGACTGACCTTCAGTGTAGGTGGGAGCCACAGAGCGATGCCGGTCAGCCAGCCTCTTGTTGGAAGCAGACGAACGGAGCAGGGCAGCCCGGGCCTCCCTCCAGATGCGCCTGCACCGCCGGTAGTGGTGTTGAACTGACGGGACAGCTACCTCAGCCTCCTCTTCAGGGAACAAGGGTGGTTGGTACCCTAGGGAACACTCAAATGGAGACAAACCAGAGGCAGAGGAAGTGAGGGAATTGTGCGCATACTCCACCCAGGGTAAGTCGGTGCTCCAGGAGAACTGGCGGCGGGCGCAGACACAGCGGAGGGCGGTCTCCAAGTCCTGGTTGGTCCTTTCAGCCTGGCCATTAGTCTGGGGGTGGAACCCTGAGGAGAGGCTGGCTGTGGTTCCAAATGCCGAGCAGAAGGCCCGCCAGACCTGGGAGATGAACTGTGGTCCACGATCCGAGACAATGTCTTTAGGCAGTCCATGCAACCGGAACACATGCTTAATCATCAGTTGGGCTGTTTCAAAGGCTGAGGGAAGTTTATTAAGCGCAATGAAGTGCGCAGCTTTGGAAAAACGATCTACAACAGTTAAAATAACTGTCTTACCCTTAGAGGGAGGCAAACCTGTAACAAAGTCCAGGGCGATGTGGGACCATGGCCGACCTGGCACAGGGAGCGGCAGTAACTCTCCGGCCGGCGGCCTGTTGCCAGCCTTACACTGGGAGCAGGTTGGGCAGGCCGCCACAAACTCCTTGGTGTCCTTGGCCATACCAGGCCACCAGAAACGACGGCGAAGAAAAGATTCAGTCCGGCGGGCTCCAGGGTGGCAGGTAAGGCGAGTGGCATGAGCCCATTGTAGGACCTTAGTGCGGGTGGGCCTGGGAACATACAGTTTGTTAAGGGGACCCCCACCTGGATCAGGCTCTTGTGCCTGGGCGTTCCGGATCTCCTCCGCAAGTTGCCAGGTGAGTGCACCGAGCACACAGGAGGGGGGTACAATGGGCTCAGCACCTGGCTGGGACTCTGCTGGCTCGAACTGTCTCGACAGGGCATCAGGCTTGATGTTCTTAGAGCCAGGGCGGTAGGAAATAGTGAACTGAAAACGACCAAAAAACAAGGCCCACCGCGCCTGCCTTGAGTTCAGCCGCTTTGCATTCTGGATGTAGGCCAAATTCTTGTGGTCTGTCCAAACTACAAAGGGCTGTGCAGCCCCCTCCAACCAGTGTCTCCACTCCTCGAGGGCTAACTTAATAGCCAGGAGTTCCTTATTGCCAACATCATAATTTCGTTCTGCCGGCAATAGCCGGCGGGAGAAAAATGCACAAGGGTGCAGCTTATTGTCCTTACTGGACCTCTGAGAAAGGACGGCCCCAACTCCTGAATCTGAGGCGTCCACCTCAACAATAAACTGGTTGGAGGGGTCCGGCTGAACCAAAACAGGCGCGGAGGTAAACAATAACTTAAGTTGGCGAAAAGCGGCGTCTGCTTCGGCTGACCAAACAAAAGGAACGGAGGGGGATGTGAGACCTGTCAGCGGAACTGCCACAACACTATAATTGCGGATGAACCGGCGCAGGAAATTGGCAAAGCCTAAGAATCGCTGGAGCTGTTTGCGGTTAACTGGGATGGGCCAATCTGTGACAGCTCTCACCTTGGCTGGGTCAGGTCTCAACTCCCCCTCCGCCACGACAAAACCTAGAAAAGAAACAGAAGGGGAGTGAAATTCACATTTCTCAGCCTTGACAAACAACCTGTTCTCCAGCAGCCGTTGGAGCACCAACCGAACATGCCGCCGATGCTCGGCGATGCTCCGGGAAAACACCAAAATATCGTCCAGGTAGACAAACACAAATCGGTGCAAAAAATCACGTAAGATATCATTTATCAGCCTCTGAAACACTGCAGGGGCGTTTGTTAGGCCAAAGGGCATGACCAGGTATTCAAAATGCCCCAGAGGAGTGTTGAATGCTGTTTTCCATTCGTCCCCAGCACGAACGCGGACTAAATGGTAAGCATTTCTGAGATCAAGTTTGGTAAAGACCCGGGCCCCCTGCAGTGCTTCAAAGGCCGAATTCATGAGTGGTAGTGGATATTTGTCCTTGATGGTAATATCATTTAACCCACGATAGTCAATGCAGGGACGGAGGGTACCGTCCTTCTTACCAACAAAAAAAAAAACCAGAACCCACAGGCGAGGATGAGGGCCGAATTATGCCGGAGCTCAGGGAGTCAGAAATGTACTGCTCCATCGCCTCCCGTTCCGGCCTGGACAGGCTATACAGCCTGGCCTTGGGCAAAGTGGCCCCAGGCAGGAGGTCGATGGCGCAGTCATAGGGTCGATGAGGTGGCAAAGAAAGAGCTCCGGTCTTACTGAAAACAGCAGCTAGGTCGTGATATTCAGAGGGAACTTTGGATAGGTCGGGTGAGGGCGGCGTCTCCACTGAGCCAGAAGAGTCACCTGAGGGGACCTGAGCTGAGCGCAGACAGGCGGCATGACAGTGATCACTCCAGCCGGTGATCCGACTGGAGGGCCAATCGATGACGGGGTTATGCTGAATTAACCAAGGGTGACCAAGTACTACAGGGTTGTGGGGTGAAGAAAAAATGAAAAACCGGGAGTGCTCGTGATGGTTTCCTGAGGTAATGAGGTGCACAGGTTCAGAACGAAACTTAACAGTGGCGACGAGGTGACCATTAAGGGATGTGACCGAAATAGGCTGGGGAAGTGACTCGAGCTGGACGCCTGCCTGCCTGGCTAGCTCAGCATCTAGTAAATTTTGCTCGGCCCCTGAATCTACCAGAGCTGACACAGGGAAGGATTCCCCCTTAGCACAAACTACTGCCTCAAGAGTGAGGCAAGGACGAGAAGGAGTGGGCACTGGTTCCGCGCTCGTCAAATTGCCCACGGTTATTGACGAGCGGGGGCGTTTGGGCGCAACTGACACTCCCTTACCAGGTGACCCCTCTGACCACAGTAGAGACACTCACCCGACCGCATCCGCCGCTCCCGCTCAATGGGGTGTAGGCGGCTCCGACCTAACTGCATCGGCTCCTGTTGGGTGGAGAAGTGCCTGTATGGGGAGGAGGGACAGGTGGTGGCAGGGTCCCTGGGTTTAGCCCTCTGCTGAGGGTTCACGAGTGCTCTGGGCCGCTCCTTTTCTCTGTCAAAGTCTGTTGTCAATTTTAATCGAAGAGCTATAAGCTCCTCGGGGTAGAGTGGCTGAGGGCAAGCTGGTCCTTAAGCTGCTCCGAAGGCCACATAGATAAAGCGTCGAACAGAGCAGCTGGATTCCGCTCACTGTCTGTGGCCAATGTTCTAAACTCTATGGCGTAGTCTGCCACCCTACGCCCCCCTTGTCTTAGTTGCATCAGGACCGGGCTGCCTCCCTCCCCGGCCGGATCTGCTGGAAAATCTGGACCAATGTAGCCGGAGGCCTGAAGTGAGTGGCAGATGGTGGAGTCGCGCGCCCACTCCGCGTGGCTTGAGCCTCGCCCGGCCAGAGGTCGAAGGATGATGAAAGCCACCTTAGCCAGTCCGTAGGAAGCCGAACAAGCAGACTTAAAATACAGACCGCACTGGGTGAGGCAGGGCGTCGCCGAGTCACAGAGAACCTCTCCGGTGGAGTCAAGAAAATCCAGATGCATTGCTTAGGGTTGAAAGGGCAGCTGGTTCCAGGTTGCAGAGACGGACATACTGGAAGGAGCTATTTGTATCTGTTAGGCTAGCTGGCTCATCTGCTCACTGAAGCGAGGCCATCTGCCGGCTCCGTCCGACTGGTGATGTCGGCCCATCCCCAGTTGCAGACAGCTGCTCAGCTTGCTGGCGATTAGTTGCCTGGTTGGTAGGGCTGCTCGCACTGCAGCTGTCTGCCTGTGTCCATGGTGGTAATGTCAAGCGGTAGCAGTGTGGACACGGCGCGACTGGAGCAGAAGTTTAAACAAGGTCCTTTATTGACGGGGTGGTACGGTGACAGAAAGAAGGCCAGCGGTACCAGAGGACTAAGCTGAGCAGGTCAAAAATACAGGCAAGGGTCAAAACTGTTCAGAGGCGGTTTCTTAACTAAAGGCTGGTAGGTCTGGCAGGCACAAGGCAGACTGGCAGGGAGTGCAGGAGACACAGACACTAAATACAGGGGCGGGGCAGACAATGGGACACAGGTAGACCACATTGGGGCAGGGTAGGTAATCACAGGAGGAGGAGCACAGAGGAGGGGAAGACAAGACACCTGAAACAAGAGGAGGTCAGTGGCAAAATAAAACAGGAAATAAAACAAACACAACAGAACTACAAAACAAAAGCCCTGGCTCAGAACTGACACCCTGACACATAGACATGTAAAAATGTAAACATTTCATCATATTTACAGGGGACATAAAATACTTTTCACTTATTAAGATTTTTAAGAAATCAGTTTTTGTCAGTATTTATGGTCAACATTTGTTCAGCAATGACCATTCATGTATTTATATTCTGTAATTACTTCTCTTTACAGTAATTTTCATTGTTACAAGTATAGTTTGCCATTTCCACACTGGATTTAAATAGCCTTTGCATCAAAGCAAGGGATGAATGTGACCCATGCATTACTGCTCCTAATTTTATCTCATTGATATCAGCCTCATTTTGTATGTCTTAGTAGGGTCTTAGAGATTCTACAACAAAAGGATATTATCTGTCAGATGCTGACCAAAATCTGTGACCATATGTGGTTGAGAGACAAGATGCAGCATGATAACCGCTACATTTCATTACAAAAGTGAGCTTAAAGTTGGATTTAAAATACATGTGGATTTCACTTTTTCCCCTAATGGCTGTCCTATAATCTCCATCCCATACCGCTGAAAGGCTCTGTGAAACTTGAAGCATTGTCAGATTTGTACATTGAAAATTTGTTGTGAAGTTGCATTAAAGCAACTGTATAAGATAGGATAATTTATAATATTATAAGGCAACTGAGGAGGGTACTCCATCTATTGTTGAATCTATAAATTTAATGTCATTCAGTCTTTGGTGCCCCCTGGTGTTGTCCTTTAGTTCTGGCAGTTTTGTCTTAATAATTTATGCCTTTCCTTGGAGTTTGGATCATTTCAAAACTCTGAGCACAAAAATATGCGTAATCCCAAACCCCATGCATTTGTTGCAAACAATGTAAAAGCTTCTCAGAATGGAATTTCATCTTTAGATGACACACAGATACACCAGTGTTGTCATTTTGTGGGGGTTTCTGTCTCTACTGGACAGCCAGTAGAGAAGAAGCAGACAGGAAAAAACGTGAGAGAGCAGCAAAGGTTATCAGCTGAAATCAAAGCAAGAATGTTGCAGTTATGTGGCAAGTTCCCACTGACACACTGCAAAACACTGCATTTACTGGATGACACGTTAAAAACAAAACACATTTCTAGGAGCAACAACTACAGTATGTGTTCCAATAGAAAACATCATGATAAGTAGACCTTTTATATTTCCAGTGTTTCAGTACATAATATAACAAGTATAAAATCTTGTAGCAGGTAGTATGTAGTGGCTTTTTATAGCTGTGTCTCTGAAAATAGCTGTAGCTGTGACTGAAAACAACACTATGAGAGCAGTGAGAGTAAACCAGAATAGTAAAGCTGTAGTCTGGACAAATATACAGTGAGCCAAATTTTATTGTAAAGCTGAGGGGAGCTTCAGATTCAGCTGATAATTCTCTGTAGGTTCATCACTATTAGAGACTCAAAAGACTTTAATAATGTCATTGTTTTTTCACATCATTGTGATTTGATAAATTGTCATACAAAACATTTTTCCCCATTGTCTTTGTGCATATATCATCACAACTATCCCGACTTGTCATTATGCACATGACTTTTCCAAGTTAATTAACATCAACTTGGAAGAGAGAAAAAAGTCAAACACAGAAAATGTTAACAAATATGACAGTTTCCAGCTTTACAACTTTGAACAACAATATTGTAACTAAATCATCATCTGCCTGAAAAGATGCCACAGTATTCTCTGCTGTTGGCTTGATTAGTGTGGGTTTAAACATAAGCTATAAAGTCAGTTACCTCAACATATACTGAACATTTCTTATTCACTGACTTCTATCAAATATACATTAAGAGATTAAAATAATTTATATGTATCTATTAAAAATAAAACAGTAAAAATATTAATGAAAAGTAATCTAGATATGAATAATAATGACATGAGAAAACATCTGTTTGACATGGCCTGTGTACATCAACATCATCATCACCAGCATCAGCATCATTATCTTTACTACTTGATGTTATGCACATAGCTGTGTAGCAAGATGAATGAAAAACTTAAAAAAACAATAAGTCAGAGATAATAAAATTATTTCAAGATTTTAAAATGTAAATAGAGACACATTAAAAGTATTTCATCACGATGTTTGTACTTCATAGGATATCAAATATTGTAGGTATTTTATATCATCTGTCTGTTTCTGTCATTTGAACTTCTTTGTAAAAACCAAAACAAGTCAAGTTTTTTTGAAATAAGAAACCATAAAGTCATAACATTTACAAAACAACATACACTTAAAAATAAAATCTTATATTCTGTCTTATTAAGATTATTTCATGCACAGATTTCAAAGGTTTGAGTTGCTTTTCATGTTGCTGAATTAGGCTGAGGACTTCTGGGTTTGTAAATAATAATGATGATGTTGTAATTTGTTTATGTGACTGTTTATTATTGTTCTGTTGAATGTCCTGACATGCTCAGTCCCTGTATTGTTTTGGTCTTTTCTAAAGTTTACATTTGTATATGAAAAATTCTTGCATGTTTAAATATTGTTTTGTTTAAAGATATTTGTCAGGATTATGTGTTGTTCACTTTATGTTGAAGGCATCATTCAAACCTTTCAGTGCTTGTTCCTTTGTGATTCTCCTCCAGGCCTCTGGAACATCAGCTGGCTTGGCTGTGTATTCTTGAGCAAATCTGTCATTGTATTGTACTAGGACATATTTCCAGTAGTCAGATGCTTCTATGGTGGGGTCTGGAGGAATCAGCCAGTCTGGATAGTACTTTGTGTAGTCCTTGTAAGGAAGCCACTCCCCTTTAGTGTGTGTGTCGCTGAATCTTGTTTCACTGTGAACATCAGTTGTACACAGTATTTCAACTAGCTTGTCAGTGGCTGTATCCATGCACCCAATAAGACCTTGTGGGCGATGAATAGCTGCATGATGTTGCTTATGTTCTTTGCCTCCGGCCTCACAGGGAACATTACAAAATGGACACTGATGTCCACAGCCAAACACCCGCTTGAACAGCTCGTCCTGTGGTTTGACAGGAAGCTTGTTCAGAGTCTCAGTGATGTCGTCAGATTTTGTGAATTCCTTCTGAAGTTGTTCTTTGAAGTCCTCTATTGAGGTCTTGAGGCTGTTTATAAATTGATGGCATGTACTTTGGATTTGAAACAAAGAGCTTTTTTCAGCCTCCTCTGAAAGTGAGATGTCTTTAGTCAAATATTTGCGCATGTTGCTGATGAGCTCTGTGATGCTTTCCTTGTTATCTGGCAGCAGAACACCATCCTCTCCTTTTGAGGCCCCTTCTATTGCCTCTATTATTTTTTTAACTATGACCTGCAGATTCTTGTTTTTCACTTTGCACAAAGTTTTGTCCTCTGACATTTTTTTCAGGATGTGCTGAAATATCCAGTCTTTCACATATATTCCATACCTCAGAATGTACTTGACAAAACTCTCAAAGTCCTCCTTTTTCAGCAGCTCTTTCTGGATGTTGTACTGGAAAAATGAACGTGAGCTGTACTCTGCTGAATGGCAACTTGTCAAAATTTCATCCACAATATCTACTCCCAGAGACCTACTGATGTACTCTTCTACAGGAGGTTTGATACACAACTGGACAAACGCAGTTGCTTTTCGTTGTCAATCATCTTCTTGTCTGTATAAGTCAAGAAAATCCCAGTGCTGAGTCTTGTACTTTTTCTGAAAGCTGGGTTCGAAGGGTCATTCTCCCAGCCAGAATTTTTGTGCATTTGAGAAACTCCCTTGAGGCAATGCCACAAATGTGAAGCAGATCAATCTCAAGCTGTGTGACTTTGTTTTACTAATGCCTGTGAAAGCTTTGTTGAAGGATTCATCTATTTTTTTCAGAAGATCCATTGTGAAAGAGTCATGATAATCTCCATTTGCCTTTGTTTTATCAAGAACAAACTTTGTGGAAGTGTCAATCACACTGTCTGCAAGCTCTGCAAATCTCCACTAAATCGATATTGAAACCTCTTTGTCCTACTGATGTACTCTTCTACAGCAGGTTTGATACACAACTGGACAAACGCAGTTGCTTTTCGTTGGCAATCATCTTCTTGTCTGTATAAGTCAAGAAAATCTGACAGGTACTGAGTCTTGTACTTTTCTAGCTGAGTTCGAGGGTCATTCTCTGACAAGAATTTTTTGTGCATTTTGAGAAACTCCCTTGAGGCAATGCCACAAATGTGAAGCTTCAGATCAATCTCAAACTGTGTATTTGTTTTGTAATGCCTGTAGCTTTGTTGAAGGGATTCATCTATTTTTTTCAGAAGATCCATTGTGAAGGAGTCATGATAATCTCCATTTGCCTTTGTTTTATCAAGAACAAACTTTGTGGAAGTGTCAATCACACTGTCTGCAAAGCTCTGCAAATCTCCACTAAATCGATATTGAAACCTCTTTATATAGGAGTCTACATGGTCTCTTGTGGTTTTAAATTGATCCTTCCCAATATCCGTTAGGTCCTCAATGTTCTGCAGTTCCTTATTGACATTCAGATTTGAGAAATTCTTTCTCAACTGATTGAGGACACATGCTCCAATATCTCGCTCTTTCAGTCCAGACACATTTACAGTGGCTCCATTCCACATCTTTTTAAACTCATGTTTCAGTTGTTCATCAGTCAGTGTGGACTCTTTGCAGTCACTCAGGAGCTTCATGACTCGCTTTTCAATCACACCTCTGTATTCTCTCTGAATGTCCTGAACCTTTTTTGAACTTATTTTTTGCTCAAGAACACAATCCAGTTTATTACTCACAGAATGTTGAATTTCATTTGCCAGACTGTTGATACTGTTGATGAAGTCAACTTTGTATTTCTCTATCAGATTTACATGTCTGTCTTTCTTTCTGTAGTAGTTACTGAGTTTCTCCTTCATTTTTCTTTGTTGGTCTTTTATTTTGTCTGACACCTCCGACTTTTTTGATGCAACCAATCTGTTCCAAGTTTCCATCTCAGCTTCATTGTCAGCATTTAAGATTCTACTCTGCTTTGTTGCCAGGACAGAATCTCTTTTCTAAAGTCCCATTCCCTGATTAATTCTTTTTAAGTTGTCACGCTTGACATGAGCCACAAGGGTGTTTTCTGGAAACTAAGATGAAGTTCTCCTTGTTGGCTGCTTTTCCAGAGACTTTTCATCCATTCTCGGCTCTGGTATCTTTGGGACTTCATTACTTCTGTCACTTTCACCATCCAAAGATTTTGTTTGAAATCTGCCTGCAGCTTCACTGTGTAGCTTCACTGTGGTACCATTAGGTAGGGTTCTACATCACCAGAGTCCTGGGATGTATTTCAGTTATTCTTTTCTATATAGCAAAGGTCAGCACATCTATGAATGCTTTTATAGAAGGCTGCCTTTCATTTCAGCTGCAATTTTGAGTCATTTCATTTAGGTTGGTCAAGAGATAACTTTCTTTCAGGCATAGTCTTCTTTGTGACTGAAATCAACAACATTATGGTGAACAAAATGACAAACTGGCTTTTTACCAATTTGTATTCTTAAGAATCGTAGGCATATGATTGCAGGACATCTTTCACATTTCGGTGAGTTTTCCATTTACAGTAGCCAATAATGGTGACATCATAAGCCAATGACAAAGGTTGCCAGCTGGTTGTCATGTTCATAACTGTCCTCTAGATTTGTACAGATCAGGAGACTGGACCCTCTGTGTATCAATGGGGACAACAAAGTCACAATTTAAGTCACTTTCAAATCTCAACTTTAAAGGAAGAGCATATAAAAGCTCCTCTTGTGCATCTACACGCTGCTGACGAAACTGCACGCAAACATGAGTATTGAGAATGTTGACACCGGTACTTTAGACACTTAACTGATCAGTACCAACAGTCTATCTGCTCCCCAACCTTCTTGTGAGCTCCATCAGCATCTGCTCACTTGTCTCTCTGAGACTTTGGGAAGCATCTCCATCCAAGGCTCTAAGGATATCTGTCAGCAGCAACATTTCAACCACCTGGGGAGAAGAGACATTTTATCGTAGTGTCTCTTATGATGACACAAGGAAACCTCATAGATCAGTCCCATCTCTCTCATATGATGCTCTATTCCTAAAGAGCTATCCCAGCAAGCTTTATCCAACTCTGCAGTAGTTGCGCATCCTTCTTCTTCTTTTTTATTTCTAGTGCTCTGTCAAATTCCTGGTAGTAAAGACCTTTGAATGACAGACTACGAAGATATTTATAAAGCTTAGTTTCATCCATTTTAGAAAAAAGATTTCTTTTTCTTTTCAGTTTCAAATAAATGTTCAATAAAACTCTTCATAGCATTGGACAGTTTGCCTTGATTTTACTAAGCTCCTGTTGTTTAATCTGTTGTTTTCTACACCTTATAGATGAGATTTATATTCTTTGATCCTAGTTCCTGCAGCTTTTTTAGCCTACATTCCTCCATTTCTAAGTGTGATAACTTCTTTTCCAGTTAATACCTTTACAAAAATTTGTTTTGCTTTTTATAACCCTGATATATCACTCAATTCACTAAATCTCACTCAACTGCTTTCTTTTTTATTTCACCCTTTTGCATTCATCCACAGACAGACAAAGGTTCAACAAACTTTGTCAGAAGCATATTTTCAATGGTTATTGTAGGTGTCAGATTTATAGGTGATTTCTTGTGCTGACTGTGCAGATTTTCTGTTAAGTCCTGCAACACTTACCCTTTAGTCTTCCAGCTTTAACACTAGCCTTTAGTGTTAAATCTAGTGCTGCCACTGTTGTCTTCACAGACATCATGTCCTCTGTAACATTCTCATGCGATTAACAACCAGAACAGTTTTGATCTCATCACCAGAAAGAGAATCAGAATCTTGGCTCATTTTTCTTCAACTTTGTCCAGAAATACAAGCATACTTGATTGTACTTGAAACTAAACTATGCCAGTGACTGACCAATGTCTGCCTCTCAGATTACCGGCAACTGGTTTTAAATATCAATATTTTCCTATACCACAAGTACCAACAAACCTCGACCAATCCATTTGCAATTTCCTCTGACCGCTCCTCCTTTCCTTGCTCTCTGTATGAACATGTACTTGATTATACTGGCCAGGAACTGAGAACATGATTCATCACCTGGGACTTAGATAGCTGCAGTTCTTCAGCCTCCCACAGAAGATAGAATGGAATGTCTGGCAGACAGTATTTTCTTCAACAAACCTCTTGATTCAGACAGATCATACGGACGCCACTCGTGATATCTCTCAGAGCCCCATCAGAGTACACTGACTCAGCAACTTGTGCTATGGGGCAGCAGCAGTGGGGACGAAACTGGCACATTGACATTTGAGGCCATTTCCTGTTGCAAAGAAGCTGTCAACACAAAGGAGAGCTACCATGGAGGTGAGAGGGTTAATCTTGTGCTCCTCTGCAGGTGTCGTCTACAGTGTGAAGGTCAAGTCAAGCCCAGATTTGCTGTTTTCTTCCTCCTCCTCTCATCATCACATTGTTGACAGTTGTGTACAGTTCCACCATTTCGTTGATTTTAAACAGTTTTCACAGAGAAAACACCATGGTATATCCTCTATTGATTGAACAGTTTCATCAGATATGCTCTTTTTGTTGATCTCTAAAGAGATTGAAGAGTGAGTTGATGGATATTCTCAGTCACAAGTTTTGGAGAAGTTTAAAGAAGCCTAAAATATGAATAAAGGAAAATAAAATAAACCTTCAATAAAAAAAAAACTCAACAAACTCCATGTTCGGTGGCTTCATACTACTTGCCTTATCTGCGACTGGGTAAGTATTCTATAACCACTGTATAATAAAGCTGGTGTTTTAGTTTCATTTGGCCAGCACTCAAGGATAAACTAGGCTTTCAAGTAAATTCAAAAGCTATGTGTAAAATCTTTTTTATATTAATATATAATTTTCATGAAAAAAGTAGTTTATTACCTTTGTTGTTTTAGAGAGTTTTAATGACCATCCATATTTATTTTTGGTCTCTTTATTTATGATTCAAAGAAGAAAATACAGGAAATATCTATGGAATTTTTATAAAACCCCGTTTCAGAACCGAAATGGCTTCTGAGGCAAAGTCAGTATTTAGTGTGACCTCCTTAGTAATAGGCATGTATGAACTCTTTACCCAAGGAGACTTTGGATCTGGGCTCTGTAGCCTATTCCTTGACTGTCAGTGTTTTATCAGCTGTTTTCTCTCCAAATATGATTTCACTTTTCCATTATGATGTACTTGATTTATTATAATGCTGAAAAATAAAACCAATTTCCAATCAAAGTGACTTTCAGAAGAAATGGCATGAAGTAAAGTTTTAACTATACTTTAGCCTTTCACCCTGTTTCCTTCTGAAAGCAGGACCTCTGATTCTTCAAATTTATTATAACCAACAAATACCTATCGGTTTATGCCAGTTTCTGCGGAAGTGCTGATGCCAAAATTGTGATTTTATGTCTGTCAAATTCAGTGATCTTTTAGCATTTGATGGAATAATGCTGATGTGAGTTAGTCTTATACATATTACAAGCTACCAATGAATCAAACTCAGCTCAGCCTGGCTGCATGCCAAATGCTCCTGCATCTTACTAAATGTAGTTATAATAGACCTTTCACAGCAGCAGTTATTTTGACATGATGATAGAATAGAAATATACAGAGTGTGTAATGACATTAATTAAGGTTCCAACAGCTGAGGTTTAAGAGGCCTCCGACCCTTTGAAATCTGACCATTGGCGTTCAGCGATCAGAACCGACCATGCCCAAACACAACTGAATGCACCATACCTGGTTATGTTAGTTGCATGAAGAAGTCATCTTGACGAGAGTCCAGGTATATCTGTCCACCCCTGCGATTGCCTCATTTGCCTGCTCTGACCTGGATGCCAGTGTTGCCAGCTTGCGTTGTGCTTGAAAATACCCTCCGGCAGCCGAGATTGCCAACACACCCAAAACCTGCCTCAAACTGAAAATCATGCCTGTGACCTTCTACACTGCCTTCCTTGGTCGTCAAGTTTTATTTGTAATTGTCAAGGTTTTAGTGTTTAGTATTAGTTAATCAGTCTTTTCAAGTGTTGTACTTGTGTTTCTTCCAGGTCTAATGAAACCAGCTGCCAGCTTGGACAGAGACACCAACATCACTCACAGACCAACAGGTATGGCCCAAAACATTTACCAAGTCTGAAAATATGTGTTGAGCTGGATTATTAATGTCAGCAGTTGCTTTTGTTTTTTACATTTAGTGTCACTGCAAACTCTGCTCAGTTTGAAAATAATGACTATGTGACCGTCTGTGGTGGAAGAAACACTAAGACCTTTTACTGAAGTATAATAACAAATACAAGTTAAAATCTCATTCAAACATTGACTTGAATTGATAGTTTTTACTATTGTTGTGCAGTTCACAGTAAATATGATTGCTCAGTGATTAGTTGATAGACACACAATTACAGTCATTTTACTTTCTCCCAAAAATTTGTTGTTGGTTCTTCAGGAGGTGATGACAGTAAACTGTTAACTTAAACAGCCCAATGTTTGTTAAATGTTCTGGGTTCAGCTGTACGTTGAATATTTCTGTACAGCATTTAACTGTTGATGTGGAACAGGTGGTCGCATTGACCAGTTTTGTATGTTTTTCTTTTGTTCTCCTCCAGGTGTCCCCACTTAGTCCACGATCGCAGAGATGTGAGTTTAGTAACGGAGTTCCCCAATTCGATTGCATCGCCTGCATTCAGAGAGACATCATCCACGATTGCAGTTCTCCAGGCCTCCAGGTAATTCACAAACACTTTTCCACCTTTGTATTGCAACTGTTGCACAGCAATTTCCCCCGATAACAGTTTGAATACATAAACATAAACAGTTTAACAGTTCTGTGTTGGACAGCGTTTGTGTAAAAGTGTTTGAATTACCTGAGGCCTGGAGAACTTTCAATGTGGATGATGTCTCTGAATGCGGCTGGCGCAATCGAATTGGGGAACTCACACAAAACTCTTGCACATCTCATGATCGTGGACTAAGTGGGGACACCTGGAGGAGAACAAAGAAAACACACAAAGGAAACTGATCAATACACGCACTACCATTCCACATCAACAGTTAAATGCTGAAAACACAGAAATATTCAACATTACAGCTGAACCAGAACATTTAACAAACATTATGGGCTGTTTCAGAAAGTTAACAGTTTACTGTCATCACCCTGAAGAACCAACAACAAATTTTTGGAGAAAGTAAAATGACTACACTGTGTGTCTATCAACTAATTACTGAAGCAACTATGTATGTTACTGTGAACTGTACAACAATAGTAAAGACTACTGTTGTCACGTTTGAATGCAGGATTTTAACTTGTGTTGTTTATTACTTGCAAAAAGTCTGAGCCCACCACAGACGGTCACATACAGAATCATTATTTCAACTGAGTCGATCACCCAGTGACACTAAATGTAAAACAAAGCAACTGCCGACATTAATAATCCAGCTCAACACATATTTTTCAGACTTGGTAAATGTTTTGGACACATACCTGTTGGTCTGTAAGGTGATGTTGGTGTTTCAACCAAGCCACAGCAGCTGAAACAAGTAGACCTGGAAACACAAGTACAACACTTGAAAGACGATTAACTAATACCAAAACACTAAAACCTTTGACAATTACAAATAAAACTTGACTGACCAAAAAGAGAAGAGCAATGTAAAGAAAAACTGAAGTTAATAATTTCAATTTAAAAAGCTAAATTTTGGTAATGATTTCTAACTAATCTCAGCTCATACACTGTGGAGGGGCACAGAGTCAAAATGTAGTTTTCAAGCCTTTAACACCAAACTGTGCTAACGCAAGCATCAAGTCCAAACAAACAAATGACTAATCACTAGGGGTGGGACGAGATCTCGTGCCACAAGACCGATATTTAAACGTGAGGATATTTCTCGTCAGGTGAAAAGCTGCTTCGTGACACAGTATCCAGCTGCAACTAGCATAACCGTCAAAATTATGGTGCATTCCAGTTGTATTTAGAACTTGGAATTTCAAAGTTCCTAGTCAACTGGAACGCCCAATGAAGTCAGATTTCCAAAAGTCGGAGAAAACCCACCAACCCTGACATAAGAATCAAAGGCTGCTACTCACATCAATAGCAATGAACACTCTGCTAATTTTACTGTTAATAGCAGTTCGGTCTTATTAGTTTCACATTAAGTCAGTCATACATATAGTACTGTTCAATTTTTATCTGTGGACATGTTGCTACGCTGTTTCTATGAGCAAAATACCACGTAGAGCGTTGTTATCAACTGGTATTGCTAACAATGGCTAGTCTGAGATTTGTTTGAATCGGTTCACGTTCATGATTGGACATTACATTTTTTGTGAACAGTTAAATTTGAATGGCTTTTTAAGAACATTCTCAAGTGTTGGCATTAAAATATAATGTTAACAACTGAGGTGTTCTTCGGGTGGAGTGCAGATTTGTTTTTGAATGTGTCCATGTTTTCCTGACTCGTGGAGGAACACAGAGTTAAAATTTAGTTTCCAAGCTTGAATTTAACATATAACCGAGCTCAATCAAGTATTAAGACACCACAAATAATTTTCTCATCACTAATATATACAACCGTGGGTCAATAGATAGCTATGGATAGATTACTGCCACAAATCTAAAACACAAACGACAGACAAAAATACTTAGATGCAAAACAATCACAATGAGATGCTTAACTGCTGCAATGAAATAAAAAATGACCTCAAATAAATGTAAGATGATCCGGAATTGACACAGAACTAGAGACGCAGTAAGTATGACCACAAAGATACAAAGATACTGACCATAAATAGATGTAAAATTGCCAAGTAAAGACGCAACGTGATGCAATAAGACCACAAATAGACACAAAAAGATCACAATGACATGATAATCAGACAAACAGACTGAACAGCTACCTTACCTCCGTAAGGTGCCCACAACTCATGTCAGGGACGCTATAGTCACAGACACAGAAACACACTTTAACCCACGCAAATAAAAACGACCACAAAAAGGAAAAAGCCCAAAGGCATCACATCAAGCTAATGCTAACGCTCGCCGCCTATGCTAACGCTGACGTCCAGGTGTAAAGCAGCAAGGTACAGACGAAATATAATACAAAATGACCACAGATAGATACAAAGCGATGACAACGGCATGATAGACCGATGTAACTGAGCTAAAATGACCAGGATGGAACACAAAACTATAAAAAGATGCAGAATTTTGACTGTAAAAAAGTGACTGTAAACAATTGGAACAGGGATTTAAACAGACTATCAATAGCTCGTTGTGTTTCATAGGGGTCCACAGCTCATGTCAGAGACGCCTCAGTCACGGAAACACAAAAATACTCTTACCCACGCGATAAAAACGACTGCTCAAAAGATGTAATTTAAAGAGAAGGCTAATGCTAACGCTTGCCGCTAACGCTAGCCGCTAGCTAGTTCGCTCCTTAGCCTTACCTTACCACAGTAGTATTCAACGTCCAGCCTCACTCGTGTTCGACAAAAAAGCAGCTCCAATGCTTGTTTTTGCATCCAGGCTTTTCGGTAATTGACTTTTATTTGGGAATTAACTTTTCTGGTAGTACTGACAAACCGAGGTAACATTCAAACCTTGGTTTAAATCTGTTTCCCGACTTCGTTTCTCCGCCTCTGCGCTCCTCCCATAAAGTCATGACCGATGACGACACACGACGTAGCCAATGACAACATACACAAGCCAACAATGGCAGAAAAAACGCCAAGTGGCCAGCTGAGTCTGTACTGCCTAGCAACCGCCTCTGATTGCTCTTATAATACATCCACGGGGAAGATGGGATACCGATAATGTCCGGATCGTGGATGTATTTTAAGAACTGGATAAGGTGCCTCCAATGCCTCTAATAATACATCCATGAGTTAAGCCACTGTGATTAATTGTGTTAACTTTTAACACATTCATTTTGTGGCTAATCTATTAAAATATGTTTTCTTAACTTCTAAAATTTTGATTTGAGAGGACAAGACATTTGTTTGGGGGGCACTGCCCCCTCTTGCCCCTGCACAGAGCTGGCCCCGACCCTGAGAAACATGAGAAGATTTACCAAACCGTTTCTTAGGCCAGATCACATAAAACTAGTTGAGAGCTGTGATTTCAACAAGTAAATCTGAACATATATATATATATATATAGCAGTAGGATGAGAGGACAAAAGTTACTGAGTGCAAAAGAGGATAGAAGCATAAACCGACTAATGCAAAAATACATTCAGATGCAGTTCACTAAACTGACTGTATTAAAGTCAGCAAAAACCAACCAACCTCTCTGAAGAAAAAGTTTTTCAAAGAGATGTGTCAGCCTAATTTCTTCAAATGTGTATTTTGGTGACATTTTTTAAAAAGTATCTGTTGTATAAGGAGGATAATGTATTATGCTCCAGTCTTAATGAATATGGCCTCACTGACCAAATGCTCACATATGTGTTTCCCACTCTTCTACCCAGAGCAATACTCTAAACACTGCTCCATTTCTCTTTGCGCTGTTGTCGACATGTACTATAGCATTGGCCTTCCCCTTGAAACTGGTGTGTGAGGAAGTGTGTGTATCAGTGTCAGGGTCTAAGGGAGTGCACGGTCTGTCAGCACCAGGGTCTCCCATAGCTCACCCACCCAGCTTCCCAGTGACCGCTCGTTTATCACTTTCTCCTCTCGCTTTGCTCGCCTGTCTGTTCGATTCTGTGCTGGATGGGCTGTCACCACCAGCCCCCTCCCCTCCAGCTTTAATTTCTGTATGTACATGGCTCGGTCTTCACTGGATTTCACTGTCCTTCCCTTTTTTGTCCCCTCTGTGCACTATAGCAGCCTTTTAAAAAAAATCTCATTCATACTAGTTTCATTCATGGTTTACTAATTATTGGTCCACTCTGTGAGGTATTGTATTGCTCCTTTTCAAAACCTCCTCCCCCTTTTCATCTGCACCTGTCTGCCTCTCCCTTGTTGCATTTCTCTCACTGCCTGTACCTTTTGTTTGTGTTGCAGGAAAACCCCTCTTCCTATAGTAGACTGTCTCTCTCACATTGTTTGCCAACCCATAGAGATCTGAGGTGTTTTGGCAGGGCTGCCCTCAGAGGCATTAGGGCACCGTGAGTGAGAAACCAAGTCAGAAAGAAATGACCTTTTCCAAGCCGAACAGCGAGACAGAGCAGAGAGCTGGGAAGCAAAAGGGTTTAATCAGATCAATGTGCCCTTTGTCATCTCCCTGTCTGCCCTGTCAGTCTGTGTATCTGTCTGCCATTTGTTGTCTGTTTGTTCCTCGGTGTATCTATTTTCTGTGTTCCATCCATCTGTTCAACTGTCTACCTGTCTTCAATATGCTTGATTTATTTTATCTGTGGAACCACAGGTGTCATGGCAGCACCATTTCTACTGTACCTTAGAAATTTCAGTACAGAGATACCATTTCTACTGTACCTTAGAAATGGTATCTCTGTACTGAAATTTCTTGTTATTTATCAGCCAGTATTGATGTATCTGCACTAAGTTAATACAGGTCTAAGATTGAGCAACAATTCAATATAAGTGTTTATCAGCTTTACCAGAATCACATATTGATAAAGTTACTAATTAAATATTATCTCACATTTTTATCTTACATCTTTTAAAGTCCAAATTCTTGTTAATTAATAGCTTGCCATAATGGTTCAAGGCCAATTAGCAGCTAGAGATATTGTTCATCCTCTGAGCACCATGAATGGCTAAGATATCTCACTGTTAATCTTAATCATATTTCAAATAGTTCAACAAAGCAGTTGACTGACTGACCATTGACCGACATTAAGTTAACTTTGTGAGCCAGGCCCGCCATGTCATGCTTGTGCCTGAACAGTCGATCATCACAAAAGTCTCACTGTCAAAGCCAATTTGTTATTTTTGACACCACAAATTAAACCAGCGCAAGAAGTGAGTTTATATCCAGGCTGCATAGTGCCATGCCGTATAT
>BRZM01000411.1:30051-46227 GCA_033238685.1 Lates japonicus | reverse complement strand
CATTCTCTCAAGAAAGGGCTGAATTTATGGGTTTTTTATTAAAAAAAAGCCTATGTAAAATCCCCAGAATGAGTAGTTTGTTATTCTATATATATTTGGGTACTAACTGCTTGATGCACCAAGTATTATGTAATAGAGCAAACCTTTGATGGGGTTTTTAATGAAAAGACAAATGACAATTTTCATTCATCCAGTTCTAATGGTTTCTTATTCACTATACTATAACGGCACTTACCTCCATCTCTTGTTGTCTCTAAAGCAAACCTTCACACAGAACACTTTTATTGTGATGCAGGATCTTTTGAAAGTTCCACTAAAAGTTGCTAATTTTCTCTGACTCACATGCATGTCGCAGTTTGATGTGTGTGAATTATGTTGCTCATTTTATCTCAACTAAGTGGGCTAAAATCATGTCTTGTAAAGCACATTGAGGCAAGTACATGCAAATGTGCAAAGTAATTTTCCCTTTCCTGTCTATGGTTGATGTATGCAATCACTCTTTCTCATCTCTGGTTTCTGATGCTGTGCAACCAGAGTTTGTAAGCCTTTGTGAATGAGGGTGTTTTTCTTTGGGTATTTAATGTTTTATTACACAGTATAATGGTTAGAGAGAAACAACAAGGGTCCTGTGTCAGACGAATTAGCTTTTTATTATGGTTGGCATCTAACTCCAGTTATGGGGCTACGGGTGAGTTAATGAAGGCAGTTTGTTTTATTCCAAATTTGAACATTCATTCAAATTTTGAAAAAATAAAAAAACTGTTTTATTCAATTGTAATTGAATTGAACAAATTCAAAATGTACACTCTACAAGTGTTATTCAATCCTTTTCTTAATTCCTAGTTTGGGTTGTGCTTCAAAATTCAATTTCTTTGACCATTGTACGCCATTGTCTAAATCAATTAGGTGCTAGTTCAAATGTTTCAACTATAATTTTTGAAAACATGACAGCCCTAGAGTTGTACCTTTTCAGCAGCAGTCAGTAATTATGTTCAACCACAGAATATTTTTTTCAGCAGCTTCATTATAATAATTAATAATAATTTATATGGAGAAGCATGATTAAAAATAAAAACAGGATTTATGAAAGTGTTGCCATTTTGCCAGTATTTCAGTACAGGTCAGACCTGTGAGCAGTCCAGTCTTGGACTCAGACCCTGTGATATAGTGAAACTTGAAGATAGGCCTGTGGAGTTTTTGGACCACTAATGGTTCTATGGAGGAGTGTTATTATCGGCAGTATGCTCATATTTATATAGGCTCAAGGATACATATAATGCATTAAGATGGGAAAATGGAAACGTAAACCAAACTTTTGATTGTTTACACAAGAAAAATCCCAAGGTGAGCAAGTTATGCAGGTGTGGATGAATTTGATGTGAATGGCAATAATACATCTGTGTTTATTATGATGCAATGTATTCTGCAGTGAAATGGAAAATGTAGGTCGGGTATCATTTTCAAAGGAACTGAGTAAATTCAGAACTTAATTTGAAAGTGGATATGACTTTAGTAATTACATGACTTTTGTGTTCAGAGAGATCTAGAGAAGAGTACACAGAGAAATGAATAATGCTTTTTTTGCTAACTGATATTCAAATATGTATTATCAGCTCCATTATATTGTTTCGTTAGCTACTGTGACCCACAGGCTAACAGAAAGAAATATGTTGGAGGTAAGCTAAGGTAAGGTAAGTGTTAATTCTGATAAATGTGTGCTTGTGTATGCTGGATGAATTATCACAAGGTTGAGAACAGAAAGACATATATTGACATGTATCGTAGCAATTATTAGGGACACAGGATTAGAACTATTGCCAATAGACCACTGGAATGTCCAATATGCTGCATGGGTCATTATTTATAATTTTTCTTTTTGTTATCTGGGTTTATTAGTTTGTTTTTCTTTCTTTTCATTGCAGCTTTCCAACCATCTGCTGCAGCTATAGTGACTTTATTTGGCCGCCAGCAGGAGAGCACAGGGTTTCATGTGAAAAGTAAACATCAATGCATACCCCTCTATTAAATAGGCTCAGGCATTATGCTGCATAGGAACAAAGCACAAAGTATGGGTTTGCTCTCTCATGGTGATATTGATTGAGATCAGATGCCAAATTCACTATTTTCGGGATTTTCAATGGGTTTTAATATTTATGTTTCACTTTCTGAAACATGTTTTAAAGGTTTAATAGAGGGGAAGATGTTTTGAAACCAAAAGAACTGATTGAGTGTCCACTACTCGACAATTTTGCCACAGTTGTCGCCTAAAATTTAGCTGAATTTTTCCACTTTGCTTCAGTGCACTCGGTCTATGTCACTCTATTGTCCTCAATAGTCCTAAATGTCCTTGATTCTGCCTGTGACAGTTCCCATAAAAACCAGTCATCCCTTTGTCTTTATTCATCCTTCAAAATAGGTTTCTTTGATTGAGATAAGACAGATTTTTTCATGCCAGACACAATCTCTGTTTTCCCTCTGGATCTGGAGAGAAAAGGAGAGCAGAGAAAATTTTAATTGCTCTCCTCTCATCCACATCTGCCCCACCACACTCATCAGCTCGTCTTCCCCTCTTCAGAAAGGGGCTGGAGGGTGGCGGAGAGTTAGGTGGCAGGATTTTATTTCATTATTTTGGGGCGAGGGGGATTCTCTCTTGGGATGGGGTCACATCTGGGAAAGGAATGGTGATGGGGGATAAAGGGATGAGGCAGAGAGATTGGTGTTTGTGTGTGTGTGTGTGTAAGTACGAACCTGGATGTGCTTGAATGCGTGTATGTGTGAGGATCTTCCCTATGTGTGTCTCTCATGGGGGGAGGATGACTAGAGAGGGCCTCAAATCCTCGGGGAGTCTGTGATTGGGAGGGAAATTGGGAATTGGGACCCGGGGAGTGTGAAGCAGAGGTGAACAAGGAAGAAAAAGACAAGTTGGAGGATGGTGGGGCAGAAGAGGTAGAGGTGGAGGAATGAAAAGGGCAAATTAATGCTGGGGTGCAGCAAAAACACAATTATACGATGTGAAGAAAGACAAGTATATTTTTCAAAGTTGTTGGCAGGGAGCTCTGCCTCCAGCAAATAGCACAACAGTCCTTGAAAGAAGCAAAAAGTGGCTCTCCATTGATCAAAGCCATCATTTGAAATAATCACGCTAAACCCGTGCTTTCACTTCTTTTTAAAGAAAAGAAAATCTGGCCACAACATGCTGACATTTTTTTTTTCTAATAACAGCTTTCAATACAGCATAGTCAATGGGTTTCATCCCTGGAGCGATGCTTTTTCTGTCTCTCAAAGAAACTCTGAAATACCAACATATTCATTTCTGCCACAATCCGCATTTGATATCAACCAGAGGGGTTTTTGGTAGCATACCAGACTCTCAATCTGCCAGGTCAAAACTCCTCAGCTGTCCAACATCAGTGGCTGATGGTTTTTTTTTTTTTTTTTTTTTTTTTTCTCCAACACAAAAGAATTGACTGGACATGACTGATAATTTGATATATCTGATTGATTTTGTGTTTCTTGTGTACTCGTTTGCTAGCTACATGTCTGAAATGGATGAAAATGAAATAGAAGTAGTAGAATCAAATCCAGCCATTGTTTAGATCTTCTTGAAATACAGCCTCTATGTTGGGGTAGACACAAGGAGTAAAGTCAAGACAGTTAAAGGTGTCAGTATATGTCAAACAAACTGGATCCCATGACGTGTTGTTTGACCAGGTCTAAAGGCAAGTTGTTCAGATCTGTCATGAATGGAACAGGGCACACTGTTGGAGAGCCCATCCTGAGAAAATGTGTAAAAAACGAGAAAAAAAGAGCTTGAGAGAGAAGTTATAATTTGATATCTTTGCATAACTGGGTAATTGTTCATTTCTGTAACTTCCTGAAACCACTTTGCCTCACAGACAGTGTACCAGGACTGCTAAACTTAGCAGTAACTAACTTAACCATGTTCTCCTGTGTGAAAGTAAACGATTTGTGTACCCATCGCTCTACCTCCTGAGGTCAAATTCACAGACACACAACACCACTGCAATAAAAAATGCAAGCACCTCATTCATTTTAATTGGACCACTGCATTGATGCCGTGCAGATGCCAATATACAGGAATCCAGCAAAAGTGTTGAGCCTGTCTTAACCTTTGCCACACAGCTTGGCAAGGTGCTGCTTTGGCCAATCACATATGTGCAAGCACACATCGGGGTAGACTACTTAGTAAAATGAATGTTGAGTCTCTGCTGTTTACCTCAAGATCGTGACAGAAGATGAAAAGACTGCCGCAGTGATAACTTTCTCAACCAACACAGCCCCATGCAGTTTTAACACATGGCTGTTTTGGGTCTGAATGCCTGCAAAGTTTTTCAAAGGTGGTGCAACAGTTTCAGTCCACGTCAGCCCTGTGTCTCCAACTGTAGAAGGGGCAGTCATTGTTTGCATGACTCCATGCGAGTCTGTGAACCACAATTTGCACCATCCATAAGTAGGTGCGTTGTATATATGCCCTGTAATCTCACATATGCAGTATGTATCATAAATCTACATGTGCATCCTCAGGTTGTGTATCGCCCCAACAATCTAGCTAATAAAAGGCCAAAGCTGAGGCTTGGCTGCTCATTGTAGAGGATCTATGAAACACACAGGGGAGAGGAAAAGACGGGGAGAAAGGAGCATTGAGGAAGGAGTGGGACTCCCAAAGGTGGCGTCCCGAATGTTGGGAGGCCTCAGAGGACTCTTGGATGATTTTCTGTGACCTCCCCCCTCTCCTTGCACTGTTCAAGGGCATAGTCTGTGTGTGTGTGCGTGTGCGTGCATGCGTGCCTGAGTGTGTGTCTTTAAGCACTTCAAGATCACATTGTGCCATGGCAGTATTTTGTTTGTGAGGTGTGGTAGAGTGTTCAAGGACTCTTAACACTAATTCTATCTCAGTCTTTATATTGTGTGTGTGTGTGTAATGGATTGTCTGACAAGTGCTAATAATTTACCCCTGCTGGATTTAAGAGACACAAACCATCTTGTTTAAACAGCTCCTGTGCCTCTTTCCTAACAGATCTTCTTTATTTCAGTAAACCAACATCTCATGTATATTTCAGCAGCTGTACCTAGAGGCAGATGACTCAGCCAGCGGGGAGGGGCACAGCAAAACACACACATTAAAACAAGGAGTGGAGCAGAGGAGCCCCAGATTAGTCCTCATTATACAGCATTAATCATCTTTAATCTGTTCTTAATCCAATATCTTTACCTCACCTTATTAATGAGCCATACGTCAAGACTGGATTAGACTGCAAATAGTGACTGCGAGAGATCTTAGGAAAAACGGGGAAAAGAAAAGGATGGACGGCAGGAAGGGGATGTGAAGGAGGGAGAAAACAAATGGGAGTGAATATTATAATAATATTCTCATATTATTTTCATACTATGAGAGACCAGTGTACAGCTCTGGGCTGCTTATTAGCATCTCAGAATCACCGCCAGGAGTTGTGCTTAAAGTTAACCTAAAAACACAGCTGTTACTTATTCCCATTAATTAGACCTCTGCTACAGAGCTATGCTTAGAACTATGTGAGGTCACCACACATCATGAACCAGTATGTAAGGCAGATTTCCTCATCAAGGATGTAGAGAGGACTTGTTGAGAAAATTAAGCAGAGGTTCTGGAGTCGATCAGATCTTCATGAGGGCACTTTATTAGCAGCGCTGGCTCAAATATAGTCTGCTTATGCAACCAGAAAGATTGACAAAGAAACACGGAAAATGAGTATATATAGGCTATGATGTAACCTAGATAACATGTGACTTAATAATCACAAGGCACATCGTTGTATAAGCAGTGTGTTCCATATCTAAGTTATAGCTAGAAGACATATCATACAATAATCAATATATATGACTGCTAAGACCCCTAGCCATCATGTACTTTGCTTAATGAATTAACTATTGCACAAAATATGGAAACTAATAAAAACTTCAAGTAACGGTCAATTATGAAATCATACTACCATAGTAAGATCAATAAAGGTATGATCTCTTCTACCCAAACAGAAGGACCGACAGCTGTCAATCAAACACAGTCTGAATACGCCTACACAGTCCTCAGATGAGGTCTAGTCAGGCAAGCAAGTGAAAACATCTGTGTCAAAGGAGCATGCATGTGTGGGGGGGGCTTTAAATCAAATAGTTTATTTACATTGAAAGCATGATTCTATTATTGCTGTGCATTAACTCCAAGTATTTAGCTCCTGTGGACAAAATTGCTACATTTGACAGTAGAGTGAATTTGTACCAAAAAGACACCTGTACTCACCGCAAAGTCTGAGAACCAATTTCTACCAAAATATCAACAATTCTCTTTACACCGCTTCATTTGCATGAACCTCCCATCTGTTTGTTCCTCTCCTCCCACCTGTGCACTGTGTGCTCTGCGCTGGGCACCAGGACACCACACAGAAAGGCAAAGCCAATTTCACTGTCAGGAAATTACCAAACTGTCAGAGCGCTGCTTGCACTGGTTGATGTGGTGCCAAAAAAAACTGGTTCCTTTGTATTAAACTTAAGTCTTCCTCTATTGGCACTTTATTTTCCGCCTACCACATCTTTTTCTCTTAAAATTACAACTTCCTTGTAGAAGTATTATGGCTTTATCTTAATACATTTATCATTCTTGGTTTATTATGACTTATTTGGTTTTTGAAACATTAAAACTTCATTCTCAAAATATCACAACTTTGTTTAAAATTGTGAAAAATGTACCACTTTATTCTTGAAATATAACTTTATATATTTATATAAATTTAAAAAAAATATATTATGACTCTTTCTTCATGCATGCTAAATAACTTTTTCTTTCTAAGATTTTGACTATCTAAGGCTTTTTTCACCAACATTAAACATTAAAACCAGCTACTGGTGGCCTGAAAATCCACTAATGGTGGCTGCACGTCACATACTGTACATTTAAATACTTATTTTTTCAAAAATGTATCTAAAATTGTATGTAATTACAGTACGTGAATGTACCCATAAATCTTGGACATGATATGTGTTATTGATAGCATTAATTAAAGCACGCTGCTGCAATCAGGGTTTGTTAACACTCCATGAAGTGATGAAAATTGCAGACTAAATTAAGTGTTTTATTATAATTTCCTTTGCTGTGCTGTATCCTTTTTATAGCCATATAATCTCTCTAATTTAGCTGAGAGATAATAGCTCACTGTAATACTTGTTTGAGTCTGGATGGCAGGTCACCACATCATCATAGGCAATTACGCACAGGAAAAAGAAGGGGAGTGTGTTCTTTATTTATCTGGTTAGATGTGTTTCAAATCCCTTTTCACAAATAATGCATGGGTACACACAGTGGCAAATTCAGACAAACAGAAAGATGGAGCACAACAGAAAGCTTTTTTTGCTGCTGGCAGAACTTAATGCTGTCTCCAGACTAGGTTTAATAACCAAAAGATCAATAGTTAAAGCCCACAGCACTGGAGTTTAAAGATGTGCAAATGAGCGTTGCATTTGGACAAAAAGTTACACCTACAAAACTATGCTGAATCCATTTTCAAGTTTACCCATGCATGATAAACAAAGTGGTTAACATTAGCGGTAAACTTAGGCAACTTCTGTGATACTTCATGTATGCAGTAGCAGCAGAGCTGTTTTACTAGAACATGTGAAAAAAACACTAAAGTGAGCATCACAAGTGTGGATCACATGTTGTGCTATTCTAAGCATAACTGATGATATGTGTCCAGGAGCTAGATTTATAAAGCATCTCAGAGTCTCTCCTAGGAATCACACTGAAAGTTAAACTAGGACTAAACCCTCTGTGGGCTGTGGTGCACCTCACTGTGGAGAACATGGTTATTTTCTCCACTACTGTACGATTTCCCTTTCAACTATACTCAGTGTTAACTTATGTGTCCTTTATATGTTGGAACAAATGGGTATTTCTACAGTGTCATTCAGTGTCAAGTGATGCACAATAGGAATATATCTCTCAGGTATTATAGCCCTGCCGTCAATAGTTTTTATGAATGAATGAATTAAATCAGGATTTGCATGAATACAACTTGTGGGAGTGAAATGAATCTGCTAATTATGCAAGGAGCTGTGTGTGTGTGAGAGAGAGAGAGAGAGAGAGAGAGAAAGAGAGAGAGATCAAAGCTGAAGTTTTATTGCTACCAAAATTGTTGGTTGTGACAGACCCAAATCATCACTCTTCCAAAACTGTATTTCCCGCCTTCCTTTAAGGTTGCTTTGGTTGGTTTGGTCTGTATGAACTCTGGTGCCTTTGCCAGTTTAGAGCAGTTAATTTTTGCTAGCATGAAAGCTGTCAATCTAACAACCAGGCAGAAACTGCTTGAAAAGCAGGGTCTGTCTGAGCAAACGGAAAGTAAACGGACCAACCACAAGATTTCATGACAGGTCAGTGACTTTAGCATGAATTCAAATGCTAAACCACTATTATTGATTATGAACTGTTTAGGAAGCAATTTTATCATAATAAATCTGTGTAAGCAGATTATATATTTATCTTAATCATTTGGTAACCATGGTGACAAGTGCATTATCATGTAAGTGCATGGACTTTCCATGATCAATTAGACAGTCAAAAGCTTATGGTCTGCTGCACTTCTATCCTACTGTGTACAAAAAGTGTGTGACAGTCATCCAACAGTAATACCCACTGGAGTGGTGGTGGTGGACAAGACATCCCGCTGAACGTTATTTATAATGTGGTTAATATGCAGTCAAATAATATTAATGATGCTTAGAATCAGTTATTTCTCCATAGGCTCTTTGTGAAACTAGAGAAGATAACTGTCCCCACATGGGTCTGTGTAGCACTGATGATGAAGGATGAAAAATCAGAAATCAGTGAGAACTGATGGAAGTGGAAGTGCCCTATGGTTGCGAGGACCCCCGATTTTATGAAGAGAGCCTCTGCTCCCATTTGTGTCCTACAATAGGTCAGTCACAAAAATGACCACGTTCTTGCCAGAAGGATGGTTTTTAATAAGTTCATTGTCATCTCACCATTCTCCTAGTGGCTCTGGAGCGCTCCTAAATATCAGCAGAGATAAGTTAGGAAAGTTGAAAAAGCAGGTTTTAGTTCTAAAAGTAGGACCAATTATGCAGCACTGAGAATGTGTAGCCAGTTAGCCAGGACTGATTTCCTACATTGAGGTGCTTGAAAAAAAAAGCCCAGATGTGTTTGTGGGGCTCGTTTGTAAAACCTTTTCTTTGTAGGTAGAATTACAACAGCAAAGGTCAGATGGAAACAGATAGTAGTCAGTCATGTTTTTAACTGCAATAACAGTAAAAACACATTGTTTGTGTGTGTGTCTGGCAGAATTCTACATAAACCATGACCTTGAGAGTAGTACCTATGTTTCCATGGTAACTAAGTCATAGCATGTTCACCTGGTTGCTCCTGTTCTGTTTCATGCATTTGTGGTTCACAGGCAGAAGAAGAGATAAGACAGTTGCAGAAAAGTAAATGGACAGTTGAGGAAGAGAAGGATCAAAGCAGAGGAAAGTGAAGAAATAGCTCAGTCATTTTGACAGGTGTACTCTCCTGCCTATTTCTGTCAGTGTGTGTGTGTTCTCGCATGCCTATAAACATCCTCCAAAAGATGTGAAAAGTCCTTTAATGTATCCTCATCATTAAAAGGTGTCAGTTTATGGGACGGATCTGGGTCTAGAGTAAAGATTAAAGATTTAAGAGAATAACTCTCGATAATGACGACTCGTATGGGGAAGTATAGTGCTGAATCACCATAAAAAAACAAAGTATGTACCACTTCAGATGTAAAGTAAGGGAAGAATGAATGTAGTCAATTTAAGGTCCTCTCTTGTAAAGTAAATATGTATGTCTGTGGGGAATATATTCATCTGCCTGTTTTCCTCCGTCATTCAGCTTCCGCTGCCTGTCAACACTACAGACACATCTCATCCAACCTCTGAATCACCTCAACCTGCCTGCTCCAAAACAGGCTGTGTGGGTGGGAAAAGAAGTAAGGAGAAGAGAGACAAAAGAATGAAGCAACAGAGTGGAGGACAAATGGACAACCAAGGTTCAGAGTTCCCGATGGAAATAGTATTGTCTCTGTCAGGTGAGACAAATATCTCTTTTTCTTATGATTGTACCTCACTGAATTGAATGCCTAACCCTAGGAATGGGTATCATGAGGATTTTATCAGTACACTGACGCTGATAAAATGCTATACTGTTGCTGCTCAGTAGTCATATCAGTAATCCTCTATAATTTTACAAGAGGGACAATATGAGAGGAATGATCAGTTATCTTTGCTTTCATAAAAATCTTATCACAAGGCCAACATTTAGAGGCAAACAACCATTCATGCTCACATTCACACCTGCGGGTAGTTTAGAGTCACCAGTTCACCTAACCTGCATGTCTTTCATTGAGCCACCCTTGAAGAAGTGTATAGAGGAGCAATAGCTACCAGGAAGCTACAGGACATCATAATGCAGCCATCTGATATTAATTTGTGGCCATTTTAGAGGAAATAATCAGATCCTTTTCTTAAGTAGTTCTACTTCAATAAAAGTACAACAGCATTTAAAGTATCCGAAGTAAAAGAAGTCATTTTTTAGGTAAATTATGAAGCCTCTTTTGTCTTGAATTATTTATTTATTTATTTTAAATCTTATGTGCAAAAGATTGCGCACAAGTTATAATCTTGCAAGCTTTTTCCTCCAGATGGGGGTTCAGAGAGTTGCTTCATTTTGACTCTAAGGGAACCATCTGACCACTACAGAATGTCAGTAGTGGTTGACACACCACACCTGTGCAATACATTCACACTTATACCTCATTGTATATAGAGTTGCACTGTTTTTTAAAAAATATCTTTTCTATATATTTTGTTTCTGCATATTTTGTATGTTTGCACTGAAAAGGAGAAGCTCTCCAATCTCGTTGTACTTTTAGTATAATGACAATAAAGGGCATTCTAATTCAAACATTAATATTAATGTTTAAACTGATGATGCTGGTGTTGCTTTCTTATGTTGGTTGTTTTATCTGATGAGTGTTACCTTGACTTAAGGTGGACTTGCCATGATATTCTTGGCATCTGAGCCTTTTTCAGCAAGCTTGGGCCAGAGGAAGTGGACAGCAGCCATTTTGTCCCATTAGGCTGCCAAAATGTCTGGACCATAGCACTGACCTCTGAGCAGTAACTTGGTGGGGTTAGTCATTTTTATCCAAGCTAGCAGTGTGGCACTAGGGATCTTAATGTTGGTCTGTTGGTTGGTTTGGTCCAGACTGAAATACCTTCAAAAATGTTGGATGGATTGACATGAATAGCAGACATTCCTGGTCCCCAGAGGATAAATCCAACTGATTTTGATGGTCCCATGACTTTTCATTTTTGTTTTTTGTGAAATTTCTCAGCAGCTGTTTGGTTTGCTGTGAAATTTAGTACCCATATCCATGGTACCCAGAGGACATACTCTAATGATTCAGCCCATCCTCTGAATTTTCCTCGTTGAGTTTAAAATACCTGAAATTTTAGCATTTTTACTTTAGTCACTGGTTTTGATCAGCAGACCTGTCAACCCATTCACATACATAATGGAGATCTCATGCTATGGGGCAAAAGAACTAGAACCGTGCCCCTTTGAATTTTTTGCCCAGAAAAATAAGAAAGAAAAAAAGTCACTTTTCAGATAACGTGACTGCTGTGCAGGAAATACATGAAAGCAGCAGAAAGTCCAAAAGACATATAGTTTTGAGTGGGGACGTGACAAACATGGGGCATGTGTACCTTTTTGTAGATTAAACAATAAAATGATAAAAAGGATTGGGGGAGGTTAGCAATGTTGTTCACCATTACTCACAACATGACAGACTGACTCTAGTTTGGCGCAACTTCAACGGCTCTCCTCCACCTCTCAGACAGAGTTTAGATACTTATGATTTTGTCCAGAATTCTTTGCACCACATCAGGTAGTGTTTGCTAATGTTTGAGGAGACATTGCTTCAAGTGCTGTTTTCTTTAAATCTTTTCCTCTCCCTGCCTTGCTCTCTGTTTAGGTCACTCAACCCTCTCTCTTCCACACACTGTAGTCTTTAAAGAGCAATGTTTCTTCACTGGGGCAGTAACTCAGAAAACCCTTTGTTTACAGCTTTGCACATGGGGAAGCACCTGGCCTCACCTGAAATTAAATAGACTAATATAAGGGAAATTTGTGTATTTTCATAAACATAATATTAGAGCTGTTCTGGGGAAAATGGTGATCTCTTTGAATACAAAAATCAGGAAATTATACTGATAAAACTACTAATCCAACCCAAAGTCTATGAGAAATTGAGGGAAAATAAGCAATACAGTTGACAAAACCCAATCTTTCCAAGCAACTTTCTCTCGGCAGTACAGCACCCACAGCTTGTATGTGTTGGCATGTGTGTGTGTCAGTATGTGAGACCAGGCCGTCTGCTGCAGGTTCATTACATCCCCCTCTCAAATACCTACCCAGAGCTATCCACAACGTTCCCACACCAGAGGGAGTGTCAGGACTACTGGGAACACTGCTGCCTCACATCCTCATGGCATCTGCAGTCTGTAAAATGCACAATGATATCACAAAATATGCTGGTGGAGCAACAACCCTCACTGCTCATACAAGATGTGACGTGTGCGCTGACAGCAAAGTTATCCAGAGGTGCAGTCAACACAAGGAGAGTAACGTAAGTGTTAGCAGCTTGTGCTACTTTCAGCTGGCCCCAAACTTACTCTTTACTCAAGAGTCATGTGCACCATTAAGATGGCACTGGAAATTCCAAATACAGAGGGATGACACCGGTACTGAGGTGATCAATATCCATCCTGCTCTATTTTGATTTCTACCTGCATGTTTACTACTAATTATGTTGCAGAAATAATAATCTGGTGCATTTCTTATTCAATATTTGAGAAAAAAATGGTGAAATATCAAGCAAGAATAGCAAGGATAGAAGGATATTTAGTCCCTAATACTGTAGCAGCTGAATGGAACTGTATTGAATCAGCTTTTAAAATGTATAGAATAGAAATAGAATATGTTGTTTTCAAAACAATGAAACCATGTATTGATAGTTTTTATATCAGATTATGGTTACCACCTGAGCTGACCAGTATCACGGTGGAAACTCTGAAATTTCTTGTTGAACCAGGAGAAACTGTTGCCACAAAGTTGAAAGGAGACTATTTTCTCTTTTGTACTGTATAACATAGCATCACAATTCCCCTTAATTAGCAATAAGGCAAGGCATGAGACACAGACAAGGTAGTCACTTTTGGCCATACAGTTTAAATACATATATATATATATATATATATATATATATATATATATATGTATATTCTGTTTTGAAAAAATGCTGTTCTCCTTGCCTTTGTCTCTCTCTTCATAAATCATTCATTCATCTTTCAGTGTGAGTCTCACTGCTCTGTGTCTCTGTTTAATTTAGTCTGGTTCTGAGTCTTATCCACAGCCTAATGCTGCTCTCACATCCTCCCTCTCCTGAGCTGTATCCATATCAGCTGTGTTGAAGGAGGTGCTCTTTGTGGGTGTGCAAGCTGGAATTCTTGTGTGTCTGTGCGTGTGCAGAAGTGGTGTGCATGTGCAAGTTTGCTTGTCTAAATGTACAGTATGTGTTATCTTAAGTCCGTCTGCCTGTGTATGAGTGGATGTACAGAAGAGCAACTCTGAAGGCATGTGTTGATGCTGTATAGTATAAGGGTCCTAATCACCCCCCACACACACTTTTTCTTCCAATCTTTCTC
Source organism: Lates japonicus (assembly GCA_033238685.1). Taxonomy (NCBI): domain Eukaryota; kingdom Metazoa; phylum Chordata; class Actinopteri; family Centropomidae; genus Lates; species Lates japonicus. The sequence goes on along the minus strand of BRZM01000411.1, from coordinate 32,436 downwards.
TCTCTCTCTGTTCAGGAAGCATCTGTCTCTGCTCTGATCTGGTCTTGCGCGGGCTGTGGTGACCAGCAGAGCAGAGAAATTGCCTGTTATCTAGGGGGTCGATTCTTCATGGGGTCCCGTAAATTGCTTTGTATTGACACCCTGTCAGAGTGGGATCCTCATGTTAACCCCCAGATCTGCCCTCAGGTGAGGCAACTCTCCCCAACATCAGCTAGAACCCTTGCTGTCCTTCTCTGCCTAGGGAACGCCTGGAATTAACTACTGGCTACCTCAGAGGGTGCCTGCAAGGTTCATCAACATAAATGTGAATTTGTAAAACCGTTTTATTGCCAGTTAGAGTGAAGCAGAGTGAAACCAGACAGATAATTCAGATGGACGTCCACAGTGTATGACCCTTGACAGCCCCAGTACAGCTACTCCTAATCTTGTGGTAGGTATTTCATCAAAATCCATCATATCCGGATGACATGGTGGTTGGCAGGGCTCACACAACCCACGGAGGGTGTGATAGATGTGATTGTGAACCACCCACATGATGATGGAAAGGAGATGTTTCTGGTTGGTTTTGGAACTGCATGTCATTTTTGACGGGTCTCAAACATACATTGAATTGCACCAGTCTGCTATCATAGTTACTGTTACATTTCCAGACTCTGTGTGTGGATATGCAGCGTAGGTGAGAAGGCTGTGTTGGAAAGGGGTGGGGAGTTTTGTACCAACCTGTTACACTTGAATTCTTTGCTCAAGTCCTTCCTTGCCTTGCACGTAATTTTTTAAATGTTGTGAGCTGTGTAACCAAGATGCACAGTGAACAGGACATTTTACAGTTGAAAAACAGTCCTGTTAGTGCTCTCTGGTGGATAAAATATGTAATGGTGGCACTGTTCTAAATTTACCACACCCAGTTTGGCTTTTCTTGTCTTGCATTTTCATGTTACTTGCAATTCAGTGGACTTCTTATTTTCTTCCAGCATTGTTCTTTGTGCTTGCTTCATAGCCTCACAATCTTTCACTTGCTTTATAAGTGAATTTACTACAGTAGTACTTATGTGATAGATTGCTTATAGCTACATAGCCAACATTAGCATGAACAGCTGTTTACTTTTACCAGTCTTGAAGAAATGTTGCAAGTTCAGCATCAAACTTCATTCCTCTACTCACCGAGAGCTGTCTCCAGCAGTGGAAAGCAACACCAGTGTTGACTCTTGTTTTGTATGTATTTCTATCACTTCAAGTTAGCATGCTAACCAGCTAACCCTGGCCTGCCCCATCCACTCTGTGACAGCGAGTCACTGTAGCGTCCAGTCTGCCCTCAGTCCAGCGTGAGAGGTGAAGAAGTAGCACTGCACAGAAGGCGAATTCTAACCTCTTTGGCTCTTTGTAAGTAAACAGCTGTCACTGCTACTGCTGGCTATGTAGCAGCAGAAAAATGTACATATAGCACTTTTAAGGTGAGGTGAGGAGGTGAGGTGAGTGAGGTCCATTAAAAGAAGAAAAAAAAGAAAAAAGATCTTGCACTGCATCAGTTGGGCTCTAGGTCGCATTGTGCTGTAATACATTTTTCAGTGCTTTGGTGTAATAAAGACCCTGTTTCAAATAACGATGTAATGTAATGGCACTTATTTTTGCTTATCCTCTGACCTATACACTAATATAATCTATCTTCAATATAATTCAAGCTAATATGAGCCAATATATCAACCCAGCCACTGTATTGGTTTGATTCTAGTTCAGTTCAATAAACTGTATTCCGCTGTTATGAATTACATCACCACATTTTTATTTATTTATTTGCCAAACTGAAACTAAAAATGATCAATTCATTACGATTCTACTCAAAATCGATAGAAAGTAATTTTGAGTTATTCCCCTACGGTCCAGTGACGAACTTCAGGTCAAAGCCTTGGTTTTCTGAAATTAATACGCACTCAGAAGACTCTTCAGTTGTCTGTTTTAAATTTAGTCTTCACTGCATTAAGGTATAAAACCACATAGTGCTCCCATTCTGTGTGTACAACATTAAGAGGATGTCATGTAGGAGGTAGAGTGGGTCCACTAAGGCTCTCTGCATCACTCCACCACTGGCCTTCTCCCCAATAAACACTGGGACAGCATCCAAAGCTGCCACCGCACTCTGTCTCTGACTGTTACCTAGGTATCCAGCACAGCACTGGTTCAGTGCTGTACACTGCAGTGAAGTGTATGTGCATTCAACATTGTATGTGTGTGCGTGTGTGTACCTGTGTGAGAGAGTCTAAGAGAGATGGATATAGGAGGAGGTGAGAGGTAGAAAGTGTGTAATGTGTTGTGATAGGAAACCCGCTGGGAATGGCATGAGAAGCTCTGCATATCTCATAACTCTCACACATAAACACACACACACAC
>BRZM01000411.1:11542-29274 GCA_033238685.1 Lates japonicus | reverse complement strand
GAAGCACGTTGACTGGTCTCTCTTCGTTCTTGGATCAGTTTTCATAAAGCATGTTTGCTTGTTCAATTATTGATAAAGACAGCCATGGAGAGGAAAAGCCTGTGTGCTGCTGGTGAATACAAAATTAAGGCGATGCTGCAGTTTCATAGAAAATGAAGTTATGCTAGATAAGTGCACTGAAAATGAAGAAGTTGAACCAAAGTGAAATATTAGTGTAATTACTGAAGCCAGACTTTATCTTCAGAGCATGATGTTGGAAGCCAGAGGGAGCATACAGGCGCTATTTTCATACAGAAAGATGGTGAAACAAATGTGAATGCCTTTTTTACAGAAGCTGACAGATAAAATAAAATCATACACTGTTTTAGCTGTTACACAGTGTCCTTGCAGTTTTCCCAAGTCATCACAAAGACAGTGACCTTCTCAAGAGAACAAATTCACAGTACATATCTTCACAGATTGAGACTGAGTAAGTGATGGAACCCTTCTTGAAATTAATGACAAGACCTCTCATTTATTTTCATTATTTGACAGGGACCTCTCTGTCTACTCCATCTGTCTGTCCAGATAGTCAAACTTCAGGGAAATAGTAAAATAGTTACCCAACTGTCCATTGTAAATATTACTCACAGGACCTTAGTTTCAGTCTTACCTTCAAATATGGTTTGATTAATCAGACTAAACTGTTGGCTTGTGTACAACCCGACTGTCTGACTGCCCATTGGACTTTGCTGTAGTGATGCTGCCAGATTCCCATATCTCAGCAATTAGTTTGGTGAATATAGTGTTTTCTTTAATGTTAAAAATGAAGCTCACAGCCACAAAAATCAGACTAAAAGTTGTAATAAAACAGAATTATAAGTGACCCATTTCTCTTTTTGCAGCTAATTTACAGCCAGAGCTCAACCGGATCTTGTCAATAAGTTTACCTATGGGGAACTTAATATTTAGTTTTCTGCAAAACCGTTAGTGTATAGGTTTCAACTATACACAAAAATGCATATTGGCAAGGACCCCATATAATTCATGAGGTTATGCCTTTAAAGGACTTCTTTCTACCACCTAACATCTACTTATGGAAGACTCATTCTCTCTAAATCTTCAGTAGAAAAACAGTTCAGTTTAAATTCCTTTGGAAAGCTGCCTGTGAGCTCTCAGCGTCTACACTCTGGGGCTGTTACTCACAGCGTTCAAAATCCTGATCAAAGAAGCTCCTCGCACCAACAAACACTCTATGTCACATGTCTGGGAAGAAAGCACAAACGTTTTGCCACAAAAAAGAAAAGAGGAGAAATGCCAAATAATATGAGCTAAATGTACTAAGAGGACTAAAAAACAAGTGAGAAAAAGATTTTCCAACAAGAGGGCATAATAATCAGATCTTGTACAGGTCTGACCCTCCCAAAGGTGCCAAGCAATATCCAAAAAAGTTAGCCAAAGATGTTGGGGAAGAGGTAATAAATCAAAGTTGTTAGTGCTTTTGAACAAATTCATTAGTCGATACAGAGACAGGTACATGATTTGGTACTGCTGGTCCAGTGGAGATAGGACCAATAATATCAGCCAAGGATACAGGAAATTGGTGTTTCAGCTTGACCTTCAGTTTCTGTGAAAACTGCAGGCATAACTTTGAAGACTTTCTGTACTAAATTATTGTTCATCAATATATTAAAGAAGGTTAAATTTTTAAAAAAGAAGTGCTCTTCTAGTTTACTTTTCAGGGCATAGTAACACTAACATGTTTTTTCACTGATGATTATAATATATAACATGTTAATTAGTGAGCCTTTGTTGGTTTTGAACAGAGCCGGGTTAGCTATTTACCCATTTCCTTTTCATCTTTGTGCTAATTTAGCTTCCTGCATTAGCTTAGTATTTACATACAGACACAAGAAGAATGGAAGTTTAACCTAGGCAGATTGCAGCAGAGAAAGATGATGTGTATGATATGGTTGGAGACACAGGACATACAGGGTTAGAATGTATTGGTGGAGGTGCAGGCTTCCTTCTTCCTGTCTGTTCTCATATTAGATGGATTTTGAAATGTCTATGATATTTCAAGGTCTTTGTAAGCATCACTGCAGCCTCAATCATATTCACAAAGAATCAATGTGTGCCTGAACTAAAACGCCCTTTATACAATATTCAACGTTAGCAGAACTGCAATATCCACTTTGTTGCAAATGTAAATATGAATGTTTAATTTATTTGAATGTGTAACTGTGCCATAGTATTCATGCATGCAACACTCATTCATATTTCATTCTTATGAATATGAGAATGCTCTGTAGTCTCTGATGTCAAGTTTGGTGCCATCACTGTGTGTGTGTGTGTGCATGTGTGTGAGTGTGTGTGTGTGCATTTAGAGTAGAAGTGTTCCAGTGCTTTGGTCTTCACAGATGAAGATACAGAGAATAACAAAGATATGTATAAAAAAAGAATCACACAAAGATGGTTTGTAAAATTGGTCTTTTTGCTGCTGAAATTGTTGTAACATTTCTGTCCTTAATGAAACAGTGAAATAATTATTTAAATAATGTTCCATAAAAATTCCATCCAGTTAGGTGTGATCACACATTTTAAGGTGATCAAGCCACCCCTCCCTCTGTGTTAGCAGAGGTGCTAACATCTTTTCTGTCTGTGCATGATCCCAGTTAAGTGTCTTTTTTGATGATACGACAGGGACGCAAGAAATGGGAAATGTCCACATCCTGGACATAGTAGTTTTAAATACAGAAAAACACTGGCTCTAAACATCTGACAGGATGTGAACCTCAGTCTCCAGTGTCAAAGAACTTAGTGCTACTAAATGCAGCTGTATCCATCAGTCGTACAAATCTTTTTTTCCTTTAATACCTTCAGGGCATCAGTTAAACAGACCCATGGTGACACTGACTGTCAGCAGAAGTCACAGACTGAATTGAGCAGGTAACTCAAACTATTACCCTTTTATACTAGATAATAGAAATAGATATCAGTAAGTCCTACATAGACATACAAATTTACAAATATGTAACTTTCCACAAGTAATACAGGATCAATAAATCTGATCATGTGTATAAAAAAAATCAATAACATACACTGTAAAGTGTCAGATTTTATTGTTTACTTGTATGTATTGCAGTATAGATTACAGTTAGATTAGATGAGCAGTACTAGTGTCCTCCTGTAGGTGTGCTGTATAATTTCCCAGCAGGTGTAAGACTCTCTCTCCACCTCACTGCATTGTTCCTGCTCCTTTGTTGTTGCATCTCTTTTGTTGTTGTAAGGTCATTATTTAGTACAGTAGAATGTCACCCCGTGGGTTTCTTTGTTTTTCTGTTCAGGCAAAATGAAATGAAAACCAACAGCAGCTGCCCACAAAGAAAAATAACCTCTCCTACAAAAGACTTTTAATTTCTCTTGTAGATGTTTTTGTTACACTGAGCTTTATTCAGACAGTCTGATTATTGGATTTGTTGTGAACACTTTTAGTGACTTTCTAAAAGTTTGTTCCTTAAAAAAAAACTGTATGCTTCCAGTGTGGCAAGTAAATTCAAGTCTTGTAAAAGTTCTACTCACACTGAATAGAAAACTTTTTCTAACCCGTCTTGTCTTCCGCTATCTTTGCCCTCCCTCTCCATCCTCTCCTCTCTCTCTTTCTCTTTCTCTCTCTCTCTTTGTCTCTGCCACTGGTACAGGCCTGTTTGGCTGGCAACAGGCAGGAATGCAACCTGAGTGGGGCAGAGAAGAAGGAAGGGGCAGAGGCCAAGGCAACACTGAGCTGATCCGAGAACAGCAGCTGCCAAGGTAAACACACAGTGAAAGACTTGGGAGTCGTGGATGTAAATATAGAAAGATTACGCTGCTTTGACATGTATCCCACTCCATCTGATTCACATCCTGGAGCATTAGCTATCCTGATATGCTCTGAGGAGAGCATCACTGGCTGAAAGAAATAAATCACTGAAAATAAGTTTTTGAGGGATTCGGGAGGTAACGTTCATTTATTTCTGAAACTTCTGAAAGGATTATGAAAGAAAGTTTTTTTTAAAAAGAGTGACTAAGTGAACTTGGAAGTCAAGTTTGAGAATTGAAAAATGCAGCATGAATCATTTTCTGGTACAAAAATATACAGACCTTGGAATATGCTATACTCCTTACCAAATACTGGCTAATACCCTGTTCGGATGGGCTTTACATTACAGGGGAGATGGGGAATGAAATATTCACTGTGCTCCTCTGTAAATGATCTCATCAGTCCTGACTAGGGTTGCAAAATTCAAGGAATTTTCAAAGTTGGAAACTTTACATGGGAGTTAGCGGGAATATATGGGAATTAACAGGAGTTAATGGGGATAAACTGGAAATTAACTAAATCACAGGTTAGCCTATAACAGGGAACTTAAATGTAGTTGTAATACCTGTTGCAGCATAATACTGGTTAAAACAACCATATTTAATGTAAACTCAGTTGAATTTCTCCCCTGCTCTGGTCATTCCTCCATCACATGCACAGATCATTTCTAGAATCCTGCTCACTACAGCCACACTACTGCATCTGAGCCCACAGACCACATCCAGTCAAATAAGGTTTGATGATATTACTGAGGTAAATGTATATGATCTGTGGTTTTAAAGCTTAACAAGCAAAAAATGAAATCAAAATGTGTTTACACAGTAGTTAGCTAGCCGCTCAATCAGATATGCTAAATGTGAGCTAGCTAACACCATTTCATTGACAGTTTGAGTCTGGTTCTCCTCGAGGTTTCTGACTCTTAACAGGAAGTTTCTCCTTGCCACTGTTGCCTAGTGCTGCTCATGGTGGGAACTGTTGGGTCTCTCTTTGTACAGAGTACAGTCTAGACCTGCTCTACATGAAAAGTGCCCTGAGATAACTTCTGTTGTGACTTGGTGCAATATAGATAAAAAATCAACCTGACTTGAATTTAAGTGGCTAGCTATCATGGTGCTAGCTCAGCTGTGATGCTGTTTCTTCTGTCAGTTTTCTGTTCATTCAAGACTGTAGGTTATAGTTTGATTTTGCGGCTGATTGAAAAGAGTTCAGCTGTTCATCTAGCCTATTCCTATTAACTTATCTAGCATCAATCGTAAAATAATTTACGAGTTTCCAACTTGGAATATTTCCAGAATTCCCCAGCTTAACTTCCCAAGGAAAGTTTCCAGAAATTTTGCACCCCTTTTGCAACTCTAGTCCTGACTAAATTTTAACCATCAGGAAATGACAGACGTGTAGACATAGACATTCTGTAGGACTAAGCCAAAAGAGAAAGTCAAAAGCGTCCCCAGGGGAACATGGGACAAAGACACAGAGAAAGGGGAATTTGCAACACTCCTTCTTGGAGTCATAACTTAGTCACATTTCAACAAACAGGCATGAGACACATATTGATGTCATTCAGTGTGACTTACACTTCTGAGCATGTCATTATTTCTGCGGTTCACTGCTCATAAATGTCCACAAATACAAAGAGGCCCCAGAACTTACCTGAGAATCATCAAGTTTTTACATTTCCTTCAGTCAAAGTAGACCAGCGATAGTTGTCTGTATCCATGGATACATTGCAATCAAGAACTGCTAAAAGCAAATGAAGAATACTTTTATAGGTGCCAGTTTACCAAAATGTAAATAAATACAGGCTAAAGAAACTGGACTTGACAGAGACTACCAGTATCTACCTGTAGCTGCCAACACAATTGCAAATTTGGTGAGCTTTTACAGGGTCTTGCTCCCTGGATGGGTTTTGTTATATTGGTTCCTGAATAGGCCTGTGTGGTGATGTTAGTATGTTTCCGTTTGTCAGATTAGAAAAACCATTTTAGACTTACTCCTTTTTCACACAAAAGTCATATTTCATACCAGGCTAATAGAGGGAAAAAAAAGTTCAGTACATGGAAAAAACCCAGAGCTCTCTGTTACAATATGAAAGCTATTAACAGATACTGTGCTCAAGGAACACCTGTGTATTATTTGCTTAGTGAACAGCATGTTAATGTAATGTAACTGACTAAAAGTAATCATTATATTATTTTTGCAGTACACAAGTTATTAATGTGATTTTCCTGATAAACATAAAGTCTAACAAAGTTTCTGTTGAAATGTTAAAGCAGGTCAAAAACACAAATTGCTGTTCCTCCCACATATTATAACACTTTATAAATGTTGTTTTCAGCCACAGTGAGAATTTGAACCTTAGCGACACAAACAGCAGTTTATTGTATGTATGAGTTTAGTTGGTGAAGAAAGTTTAGAGGATATTTATATACTGTTCGATATTCCAGCAGAAGTCAATGTAGAGGCTACTCTTCCACTCAACAAAACTTTTATTTTTTTTCTCTGTCTTTGTGTTTTTATTTAACGTCTCCTTTATGGAGTGTGACAGCTTCGATCGCCTGGAGACTTTCTGTGGTCTTACTGTATCTGATTGGAGACAACACAAGGTCATCTATCTGGTGCAAACAAGACTCCTGAGGCATCCACCCACCACTATTATCAGCTGACAAGGTTAATGCATTCAGGCTGATGTAGAGTATGCATAGATTACACAGAAAAGTTGTGTCTGTCTAACCTCTCAGGCCCCAGAGCCCTCACAACCTAATCAGGATTGGTATTTCACATTATTATTACATAAAGTTCAAAGTGTGTAAAGGAAACACATCACGCCGAATACATTTGAATTAAACTGCCTAACAGCACTACAGAGAATAACAGTTTGTAGTGTGAAAATATATAGCTGCAGTTCTGTTTAGTTGTGCAATATAAGTTATGTCCCTTAATTTTCAACCATGAATTTTAAAACAGTACTTTTTTTTATTAAAAAAAAATAACAGTTCTGTCTGGTTTAATAGAGTAAGTGTGTTGATGTGTGAAGTGTGTGCGATTATCTTGTCAAGCAAAATTATTCATATAATGAGACTTTGTTCACTACAGAACTTCTTTTCTTTATCAAAACCCTGTGCCAGACCTTTCCATCTGCCCTGGAAAATTAGAGCAGAGTTTATTTTCTAAAAGAAATCACGACTTCACCATATAAAGAGGCTGAAAACCTGGTGTTAGGTCTTTTTCGTCAATTTTCTCATGTGTTAAATATTCATGATAAAGTTAAAGCTGCTCTGATCAATATTTTTGATATGAACAATGTCTGAAATGACTGTGTGTAATGTGAGATGAGTTATGTTTCCATACTCAGTCGGCAGAGCTCAAAAACCCACACTGTACACTAAATGTACCACCAAATGGCAGACAGGAAAAATTAGCAAGCAGCTGATAAATAAAGTGGAATATTTAGCAGCTAAAGAGCCAGATATTTCTCTGAGGAGGTAGTGGAGACCTTCACAGAGCTAAAATGAAGAATGTTGAACTTAAAGTGGACAGAAACACAGCGCTAAATTAATGTTATTGTAGCTCTGTATCTGTTGGATTTATAAATAACAATGTGTTTTACAATATCAGTTTTATAAAGTGAGATTAAATGTTAGTGTTTACAGCTTGTTGCGCTGCCTCCAAGTGTCCATTAAAAAAGCAGTTATTGGTGTAAAGTAACACAATGTAACTTCACTGAGCAGCAGTGCCCTCTGCAGCCACAAGTGATAATTAATTCTATTGGGCTCCGAGTCTGAGCAGTTTAATGGTTTTCATGTACAGGAAACAAAGCCTTTCAATCACTTGACTGGAGCTCTGACTATGTAGTCAGACTCGCTGAATTGTAACACGGCTGAACGCTGTATATCACCCATGATCCCCAGCTTCTAGAAGTGGAAGTGCTGTCGCTGTAACAAACGCACCAAACTGTTTAGAATCCTTGACATTTTCAAAGTTTCCTCACTGGATATCAGAGATGAACGCTGGTTTTTAAAGTCTGTGTAAAGCAAATTCAGAGATTTGTCTCTGAACACATTATTTATGTCAGTAAATAGCTCCTGAAAATACGTGTAAAGTCTGGAAACTACGTGTTACTGCATTGTGGAGTTAGACTGTTTCAGAGTTTCATCAGTTTCATTCTCAGGATTTTATGGGTGGGTCTGAAATGGTGTATTGATGATGCACTGGAGCCACCACTTAGCATAACCCCGCCCCCAACACTGTAACCATTGATGTTAACGTTTCACTCTGGTTAGTTTTACAAACTTTCATCAGAGACAACACGAATTCACTGGTAATCCGAATGAAGGAGAACTGACTGATTTGATTTCAGCGCCTGCAGCGGACACACCCCCAGCATCTCAGAGCAGAGGGAGCTCCTTATTTTATCATGACTTTGACTCCAAATTATATATATTTGATGATTTTGAACCAGATTTAGCTGGGGGGTTAATAGCACATTTTTCTGTGGTGTGACTAACTGAGAGCGCATCAGTATTACTGCTTTACACTGACTTTAATGAAGTCTTTTTAACTAATCTACAGTTCAGCATTACTCTTGAACTTGCTGGGTCTGATCCTGGCAGGTTAAGCTGCTGACTGTCACTCATTTAGCAGGAGATTGTACCTGTTCACCAGAGTTACAAAGCGCTAGATGGTAAAATAGTTGCATAATGCTGCTTTGACAGAGCTAGAAGGTGTGAATGTTGGACTAAATACAGCTCCAAATGAATGTTATTGTAGCTCTGGGTCTCTTGGATTTATAAATAACAATGTGTTTGCAGCATCAACTTTATAACGAAAGGTCAATGTTGTGTTTACAGCCTGTTGTGCTCCTCTCACTGACTTGAATTTTTTTAATTTTAAACTTTGAACCAGTAACTTCTCTTTTCGGCCACTTGGAGCACAACAAGCTGTAAACACAACATTGACCTTTCGTTATAAAGTTGATGCTGCAAACACATTGTTATTTATAAATCCAAGAGACCCAGAGCTACAATAACATTCATTTGGAGCTGTATTTAGTCCAACATTCACACCTTCTAGCTCTGTCAAAGCAGCATTATGCAACTATTTTACCATCTAGCGCTTTGTAACTCTGGTGAACAGGTACAATCTCCTGCTAAATGAGTGACAGTCAGCAGCTTAACCTGCCAGGATCAGACCCAGCAAGTTCAAGAGTAATGCTGAACTGTAGATTAGTTAAAAAGACTTCATTAAAGTCAGTGTAAAGCAGTAATACTGATGCGCTCTCAGTTAGTCACACCACAGAAAAATGTGCTATTAACCCCCCAGCTAAATCTGGTTCAAAATCATCAAATATATATAATTTGGAGTCAAAGTCATGATAAAATAAGGAGCTCCCTCTGCTCTGAGATGCTGGGGGTGTGTCCGCTGCAGGCGCTGAAATCAAATCAGTCAGTTCTCCTTCATTCGGATTACCAGTGAATTCGTGTTGTCTCTGATGAAAGTTTGTAAAACTAACCAGAGTGAAACGTTAACATCAATGGTTACAGTGTTGGGGGCGGGGTTATGCTAAGTGGTGGCTCCAGTGCATCATCAATACACCATTTCAGACCCACCCATAAAATCCTGAGAATGAAACTGATGAAACTCTGAAACAGTCTAACTCCACAATGCAGTAACACGTAGTTTCCAGACTTTACACGTATTTTCAGGAGCTATTTACTGACATAAATAATGTGTTCAGAGACAAATCTCTGAATTTGCTTTACACAGACTTTAAAAACCAGCGTTCATCTCTGATATCCAGTGAGGAAACTTTGAAAATGTCAAGGATTCTAAACAGTTTGGTGCGTTTGTTACAGCGACAGCACTTCCACTTCTAGAAGCTGGGGATCATGGGTGATATACAGCGTTCAGCCGTGTTACAATTCAGCGAGTCTGACTACATAGTCAGAGCTCCAGTCAAGTGATTGAAAGGCTTTGTTTCCTGTACATGAAAACCATTAAACTGCTCAGACTCGGAGCCCAATAGAATTAATTATCACTTGTGGCTGCAGAGGGCACTGCTGCTCAGTGAAGTTACATTGTGTTACTTTACACCAATAACTGCTTTTTTAATGGACACTTGGAGGCAGCGCAACAAGCTGTAAACACTAACATTTAATCTCACTTTATAAAACTGATATTGTAAAACACATTGTTATTTATAAATCCAACAGATACAGAGCTACAATAACATTAATTTAGCGCTGTGTTTCTGTCCACTTTAAGTTCAACATTCTTCATTTTAGCTCTGTGAAGGTCTCCACTACCTCCTCAGAGAAATATCTGGCTCTTTAGCTGCTAAATATTCCACTTTATTTATCAGCTGCTTGCTAATTTTTCCTGTCTGCCATTTGGTGGTACATTTAGTGTACAGTGTGGGTTTTTGAGCTCTGCCGACTGAGTATGGAAACATAACTCATCTCACATTACACACAGTCATTTCAGACATTGTTCATATCAAAAATATTGATCAGAGCAGCTTTAACTTTATCATGAATATTTAACACATGAGAAAATTGACGAAAAAGACCTAACACCAGGTTTTCAGCCTCTTTATATGGTGAAGTCGTGATTTCTTTTAGAAAATAAACTCTGCTCTAATTTTCCAGGGCAGATGGAAAGGTCTGGCACAGGGTTTTGATAAAGAAAAGAAGTTCTGTAGTGAACAAAGTCTCATTATATGAATAATTTTGCTTGACAAGATAATCGCACACACTTCACACATCAACACACTTACTCTATTAAACCAGACAGAACTGTTATTTTTTTTTAATAAAAAAAAGTACTGTTTTAAAATTCATGGTTGAAAATTAAGGGACATAACTTATATTGCACAACTAAACAGAACTGCAGCTATATATTTTCACACTACAAACTGTTATTCTCTGTAGTGCTGTTAGGCAGTTTAATTCAAATGTATTCGGCGTGATGTGTTTCCTTTACACACTTTGAACTTTATGTAATAATAATGTGAAATACCAATCCTGATTAGGTTGTGAGGGCTCTGGGGCCTGAGAGGTTAGACAGACACAACTTTTCTGTGTAATCTATGCATACTCTACATCAGCCTGAATGCATTAACCTTGTCAGCTGATAATAGTGGTGGGTGGATGCCTCAGGAGTCTTGTTTGCACCAGATAGATGACCTTGTGTTGTCTCCAATCAGATACAGTAAGACCACAGAAAGTCTCCAGGCGATCGAAGCTGTCACACTCCATAAAGGAGACGTTAAATAAAAACACAAAGACAGAGAAAAAAAATAAAAGTTTTGTTGAGTGGAAGAGTAGCCTCTACATTGACTTCTGCTGGAATATCGAACAGTATATAAATATCCTCTAAACTTTCTTCACCAACTAAACTCATACATACAATAAACTGCTGTTTGTGTCGCTAAGGTTCAAATTCTCACTGTGGCTGAAAACAACATTTATAAAGTGTTATAATATGTGGGAGGAACAGCAATTTGTGTTTTTGACCTGCTTTAACATTTCAACAGAAACTTTGTTAGACTTTATGTTTATCAGGAAAATCACATTAATAACTTGTGTACTGCAAAAATAATATAATGATTACTTTTAGTCAGTTACATTACATTAACATGCTGTTCACTAAGCAAATAATACACAGGTGTTCCTTGAGCACAGTATCTGTTAATAGCTTTCATATTGTAACAGAGAGCTCTGGGTTTTTTCCATGTACTGAACTTTTTTTTCCCTCTATTAGCCTGGTATGAAATATGACTTTTGTGTGAAAAAGGAGTAAGTCTAAAATGGTTTTTCTAATCTGACAAACGGAAACATACTAACATCACCACACAGGCCTATTCAGGAACCAATATAACAAAACCCATCCAGGGAGCAAGACCCTGTAAAAGCTCACCAAATTTGCAATTGTGTTGGCAGCTACAGGTAGATACTGGTAGTCTCTGTCAAGTCCAGTTTCTTTAGCCTGTATTTATTTACATTTTGGTAAACTGGCACCTATAAAAGTATTCTTCATTTGCTTTTAGCAGTTCTTGATTGCAATGTATCCATGGATACAGACAACTATCGCTGGTCTACTTTGACTGAAGGAAATGTAAAAACTTGATGATTCTCAGGTAAGTTCTGGGGCCTCTTTGTATTTGTGGACATTTATGAGCAGTGAACCGCAGAAATAATGACATGCTCAGAAGTGTAAGTCACACTGAATGACATCAATATGTGTCTCATGCCTGTTTGTTGAAATGTGACTAAGTTATGACTCCAAGAAGGAGTGTTGCAAATTCCCCTTTCTCTGTGTCTTTGTCCCATGTTCCCCTGGGGACGCTTTTGACTTTCTCTTTTGGCTTAGTCCTACAGAATGTCTATGTCTACACGTCTGTCATTTCCTGATGGTTAAAATTTAGTCAGGACTAGAGTTGCAAAAGGGGTGCAAAATTTCTGGAAACTTTCCTTGGGAAGTTAAGCTGGGGAATTCTGGAAATATTCCAAGTTGGAAACTCGTAAATTATTTTACGATTGATGCTAGATAAGTTAATAGGAATAGGCTAGATGAACAGCTGAACTCTTTTCAATCAGCCGCAAAATCAAACTATAACCTACAGTCTTGAATGAACAGAAAACTGACAGAAGAAACAGCATCACAGCTGAGCTAGCACCATGATAGCTAGCCACTTAAATTCAAGTCAGGTTGATTTTTTATCTATATTGCACCAAGTCACAACAGAAGTTATCTCAGGGCACTTTTCATGTAGAGCAGGTCTAGACTGTACTCTGTACAAAGAGAGACCCAACAGTTCCCACCATGAGCAGCACTAGGCAACAGTGGCAAGGAGAAACTTCCTGTTAAGAGTCAGAAACCTCGAGGAGAACCAGACTCAAACTGTCAATGAAATGGTGTTAGCTAGCTCACATTTAGCATATCTGATTGAGCGGCTAGCTAACTACTGTGTAAACACATTTTGATTTCATTTTTTGCTTGTTAAGCTTTAAAACCACAGATCATATACATTTACCTCAGTAATATCATCAAACCTTATTTGACTGGATGTGGTCTGTGGGCTCAGATGCAGTAGTGTGGCTGTAGTGAGCAGGATTCTAGAAATGATCTGTGCATGTGATGGAGGAATGACCAGAGCAGGGGAGAAATTCAACTGAGTTTACATTAAATATGGTTGTTTTAACCAGTATTATGCTGCAACAGGTATTACAACTACATTTAAGTTCCCTGTTATAGGCTAACCTGTGATTTAGTTAATTTCCAGTTTATCCCCATTAACTCCTGTTAATTCCCATATATTCCCGCTAACTCCCATGTAAAGTTTCCAACTTTGAAAATTCCTTGAATTTTGCAACCCTAGTCAGGACTGATGAGATCATTTACAGAGGAGCACAGTGAATATTTCATTCCCCATCTCCCCTGTAATGTAAAGCCCATCCGAACAGGGTATTAGCCAGTATTTGGTAAGGAGTATAGCATATTCCAAGGTCTGTATATTTTTGTACCAGAAAATGATTCATGCTGCATTTTTCAATTCTCAAACTTGACTTCCAAGTTCACTTAGTCACTCTTTTTAAAAAAAACTTTCTTTCATAATCCTTTCAGAAGTTTCAGAAATAAATGAACGTTACCTCCCGAATCCCTCAAAAACTTATTTTCAGTGATTTATTTCTTTCAGCCAGTGATGCTCTCCTCAGAGCATATCAGGATAGCTAATGCTCCAGGATGTGAATCAGATGGAGTGGGATACATGTCAAAGCAGCGTAATCTTTCTATATTTACATCCACGACTCCCAAGTCTTTCACTGTGTGTTTACCTTGGCAGCTGCTGTTCTCGGATCAGCTCAGTGTTGCCTTGGCCTCTGCCCCTTCCTTCTTCTCTGCCCCACTCAGGTTGCATTCCTGCCTGTTGCCAGCCAAACAGGCCTGTACCAGTGCAGAGACAAAGAGAGAGAGAGAAAGAGAAAGAGAGAGAGGAGAGGATGGAGAGGGAGGGCAAAGATAGCGGAAGACAAGACGGGTTAGAAAAAGTTTTCTATTCAGTGTGAGTAGAACTTTTACAAGACTTGAATTTACTTGCCACACTGGAAGCATACAGTTTTTTTTTAAGGAACAAACTTTTAGAAAGTCACTAAAAGTGTTCACAACAAATCCAATAATCAGACTGTCTGAATAAAGCTCAGTGTAACAAAAACATCTACAAGAGAAATTAAAAGTCTTTTGTAGGAGAGGTTATTTTTCTTTGTGGGCAGCTGCTGTTGGTTTTCATTTCATTTTGCCTGAACAGAAAAACAAAGAAACCCACGGGGTGACATTCTACTGTACTAAATAATGACCTTACAACAACAAAAGAGATGCAACAACAAAGGAGCAGGAACAATGCAGTGAGGTGGAGAGAGAGTCTTACACCTGCTGGGAAATTATACAGCACACCTACAGGAGGACACTAGTACTGCTCATCTAATCTAACTGTAATCTATACTGCAATACATACAAGTAAACAATAAAATCTGACACTTTACAGTGTATGTTATTGATTTTTTTTATACACATGATCAGATTTATTGATCCTGTATTACTTGTGGAAAGTTACATATTTGTAAATTTGTATGTCTATGTAGGACTTACTGATATCTATTTCTATTATCTAGTATAAAAGGGTAATAGTTTGAGTTACCTGCTCAATTCAGTCTGTGACTTCTGCTGACAGTCAGTGTCACCATGGGTCTGTTTAACTGATGCCCTGAAGGTATTAAAGGAAAAAAAGATTTGTACGACTGATGGATACAGCTGCATTTAGTAGCACTAAGTTCTTTGACACTGGAGACTGAGGTTCACATCCTGTCAGATGTTTAGAGCCAGTGTTTTTCTGTATTTAAAACTACTATGTCCAGGATGTGGACATTTCCCATTTCTTGCGTCCCTGTCGTATCATCAAAAAAGACACTTAACTGGGATCATGCACAGACAGAAAAGATGTTAGCACCTCTGCTAACACAGAGGGAGGGGTGGCTTGATCACCTTAAAATGTGTGATCACACCTAACTGGATGGAATTTTTATGGAACATTATTTAAATAATTATTTCACTGTTTCATTAAGGACAGAAATGTTACAACAATTTCAGCAGCAAAAAGACCAATTTTACAAACCATCTTTGTGTGATTCTTTTTTTATACATATCTTTGTTATTCTCTGTATCTTCATCTGTGAAGACCAAAGCACTGGAACACTTCTACTCTAAATGCACACACACACACTCACACACATGCACACACACACACACAGTGATGGCACCAAACTTGACATCAGAGACTACAGAGCATTCTCATATTCATAAGAATGAAATATGAATGAGTGTTGCATGCATGAATACTATGGCACAGTTACACATTCAAATAAATTAAACATTCATATTTACATTTGCAACAAAGTGGATATTGCAGTTCTGCTAACGTTGAATATTGTATAAAGGGCGTTTTAGTTCAGGCACACATTGATTCTTTGTGAATATGATTGAGGCTGCAGTGATGCTTACAAAGACCTTGAAATATCATAGACATTTCAAAATCCATCTAATATGAGAACAGACAGGAAGAAGGAAGCCTGCACCTCCACCAATACATTCTAACCCTGTATGTCCTGTGTCTCCAACCATATCATACACATCATCTTTCTCTGCTGCAATCTGCCTAGGTTAAACTTCCATTCTTCTTGTGTCTGTATGTAAATACTAAGCTAATGCAGGAAGCTAAATTAGCACAAAGATGAAAAGGAAATGGGTAAATAGCTAACCCGGCTCTGTTCAAAACCAACAAAGGCTCACTAATTAACATGTTATATATTATAATCATCAGTGAAAAAACATGTTAGTGTTACTATGCCCTGAAAAGTAAACTAGAAGAGCACTTCTTTTTTAAAAATTTAACCTTCTTTAATATATTGATGAACAATAATTTAGTACAGAAAGTCTTCAAAGTTATGCCTGCAGTTTTCACAGAAACTGAAGGTCAAGCTGAAACACCAATTTCCTGTATCCTTGGCTGATATTATTGGTCCTATCTCCACTGGACCAGCAGTACCAAATCATGTACCTGTCTCTGTATCGACTAATGAATTTGTTCAAAAGCACTAACAACTTTGATTTATTACCTCTTCCCCAACATCTTTGGCTAACTTTTTTGGATATTGCTTGGCACCTTTGGGAGGGTCAGACCTGTACAAGATCTGATTATTATGCCCTCTTGTTGGAAAATCTTTTTCTCACTTGTTTTTTAGTCCTCTTAGTACATTTAGCTCATATTATTTGGCATTTCTCCTCTTTTCTTTTTTGTGGCAAAACGTTTGTGCTTTCTTCCCAGACATGTGACATAGAGTGTTTGTTGGTGCGAGGAGCTTCTTTGATCAGGATTTTGAACGCTGTGAGTAACAGCCCCAGAGTGTAGACGCTGAGAGCTCACAGGCAGCTTTCCAAAGGAATTTAAACTGAACTGTTTTTCTACTGAAGATTTAGAGAGAATGAGTCTTCCATAAGTAGATGTTAGGTGGTAGAAAGAAGTCCTTTAAAGGCATAACCTCATGAATTATATGGGGTCCTTGCCAATATGCATTTTTGTGTATAGTTGAAACCTATACACTAACGGTTTTGCAGAAAACTAAATATTAAGTTCCCCATAGGTAAACTTATTGACAAGATCCGGTTGAGCTCTGGCTGTAAATTAGCTGCAAAAAGAGAAATGGGTCACTTATAATTCTGTTTTATTACAACTTTTAGTCTGATTTTTGTGGCTGTGAGCTTCATTTTTAACATTAAAGAAAACACTATATTCACCAAACTAATTGCTGAGATATGGGAATCTGGCAGCATCACTACAGCAAAGTCCAATGGGCAGTCAGACAGTCGGGTTGTACACAAGCCAACAGTTTAGTCTGATTAATCAAACCATATTTGAAGGTAAGACTGAAACTAAGGTCCTGTGAGTAATATTTACAATGGACAGTTGGGTAACTATTTTACTATTTCCCTGAAGTTTGACTATCTGGACAGACAGATGGAGTAGACAGAGAGGTCCCTGTCAAATAATGAAAATAAATGAGAGGTCTTGTCATTAATTTCAAGAAGGGTTCCATCACTTACTCAGTCTCAATCTGTGAAGATATGTACTGTGAATTTGTTCTCTTGAGAAGGTCACTGTCTTTGTGATGACTTGGGAAAACTGCAAGGACACTGTGTAACAGCTAAAACAGTGTATGATTTTATTTTATCTGTCAGCTTCTGTAAAAAAGGCATTCACATTTGTTTCACCATCTTTCTGTATGAAAATAGCGCCTGTATGCTCCCTCTGGCTTCCAACATCATGCTCTGAAGATAAAGTCTGGCTTCAGTAATTACACTAATATTTCACTTTGGTTCAACTTCTTCATTTTCAGTGCACTTATCTAGCATAACTTCATTTTCTATGAAACTGCAGCATCGCCTTAATTTTGTATTCACCAGCAGCACACAGGCTTTTCCTCTCCATGGCTGTCTTTATCAATAATTGAACAAGCAAACATGCTTTATGAAAACTGATCCAAGAACGAAGAGAGACCAGTCAACGTGCTTCAGCATATAAACAAGGGACAGATTTTTAAGCCTGTGGTACACTTCACATGTGACACTGTCTGATTTAAGTGTTGACAATCAGAGGCTCAGAATCAAATAAAAATCCAAAGCACGTTTAATTAGTTACCTGTGCAAAACATATTTATAACAACAGCCAGCAACACTATTCATATCATTATCTGTTGTTAAGTCACATGCTTTAACCCTGTCACTTGACTGATTATCATCTAGCAATGTAGTCTACTTTTACACAGTCTCAAATACATGCAGTGTA